>PITA01011369.1:0-67079 GCA_004023965.1 Spilogale gracilis | reverse complement strand
AATGCTCAATGTCTGAAAATCACGAATAACTAAAGGACAAGAATTCCATGGACTAAGCACATTTATCAAAATCAACATGTAATTGGTTTGTTTTCAAATACCAAAGTTAGTGGTTTCATATTTTGATATAATGGTTATGGTAGTAGGCAGGCATAGGTCTCGCAAGTTACCAAAGGTCTTCATTTCTTCTGAAGGCTCTAAGGAAAAATCTGTTTTCCTGCCTTTTCCAGCTTTCATAGGCTGCCTACATTTCTTAGCTTGTGACCTTCTTCCATCTTCAAGGTCAGCAATAGCAGGTTGTCTTTCTCATGCTGCATCAGTTAGGCACTGACTCTTCTGCTTCCTGCTCCACTCTTTGGGCCATTAGGCTGACCAAAATAATCCAGAATAAGCTATTATTTCAAGGTCAGCTCACTGGCAACTTTAATTCCACCTGCAATTTCAATAACCCTTTGCCCCATAACACAGCATACTCACAGATTCCAGGAATTAGGATGTGGACATTTGAAGGCTCACTATTCTATCTACCATGCTTCTCTAGAGCCTCCAGAAGAAATGCAGCCCCACAGCACCTTCATTTTAGACCAATAATTTAGCCAAATCAAATTTCCAACCCCTAGAACTGCAGGATAATAAACTTACATTTTTTAAGCCATAAAGTTTGTGGTAATTTATTTCAGCAGCCATAAGAAAATAATAAATTTGTCCAAATGAAGGAAAGAAAAGTTCAGACATCGAAATTTGTACCCAACCATAATATGGACCTCCTTGAAAATTTTCAGTAAGCCAGAGGGATTCAATCATTTCATGCACTTTAAGGATAATGCTTCCAGAGTGTTAAAGACAAGTAATAGGAAAGAGGAAAAAAAAATAGTGTGCAAAAGGGAATTGACAGTAGGACCAGGAGAGAGATACTTTATGCCAACTGCCTCAAAATGTTTTCCTTAGGGTATTACTGTTCTGTGAGATATTGATAGGTTTTTAAGGCAAAACAAAAGTTCTCAATATCAAATATTTCTGAAAAAGAAAAGTTTTTTTTTTTTTACAAATAATTTTATTTATTTATTCATGAGAGACAGAGAGAGAAAGAAGGAGAGAGAGAGAGAGAGAGAGAGAGAGAGAGAGAGAGGCAGAGGGAGAAGCAGGCTCTCTTTAGAGCAGGGAGACTGATGTGGGACTTAATCCCAGGATGCCAGGATCATGACCTTAGCCAAAGGCAGATATTTAACTCACTGAGTCACCCAGGCGTGCACACACACACACACACACACGTGTTTTTAAAAAATAAACACAAAAAAAATAAACACAAAAAATAAAGTAAATAAATAGAGCTAAAATAGAAAGGCATATTGGTCTTTGTCTACAAATCAATATAATGCAATTGTCAATAAGATATATACATGTCATTTGGATGTACACAAAAAGAGTTGTGTGATAAGAAAACAAGTAAATAGTTCAGGTAATAAGTTTTTTTTTTTTTCTTTTTAAAATATGTTATTTATTTGACAGAGAGAAACACAGCCAGAGAGGGAACACAAGCCGGGGGAGTGAGAGAGGGAGAAGCAGGCTTCCTGCCAAGTAGGGAGCCTGACGCAGGACTCGATCCCGAGATTCCGGGATCATAACCTGAGCCCTAGGCAAACACATAATGACTGATCCACCCAGGTAATAAGTTCTAACAGAAACTAGAAGAGAAATAATATGGGTAAAGTCTTCTGGCAACACTAATACAGTAGCTGAATCTCCTGGATTTTCGTTTTCAGAAGAGTGGAAAAGGCATTCCTAGGTGAGGGAAATGAGAAAAATGTGGATATAGGAGAGTAAAATACATTCTGTGTTCAATTAATCCTGCAACAAAGCACTGTCCAGAATTAGTCAAGTTTCTCCTATATTTATTTTGAGAGAACACCATTAATCACTTTCCTAAGATATGGCATTGCATGTTTATATGTGTGTGTTAGAGAGATGCAAAGTAACAAGGCCTCAAGGGCCAAGATATAGAGGAAAAAGAAGACCATAGACAAAAGCCAAGACAGATCATGTAACTTGTCCCTTTAAGGCATTTGCCAATTTTAAATCAGGAGCCAAGATGCTACGAACTTGAGCACAAAATCAAGCTGTGTGGCTGAGAAGCGGAGCAGAGCCGGTGGCAGTACCATGGGTCTAGGACGACAAAGAATGACATCCGGACCCCCAAATCAAGAGGGACCCTCATAAATACCCCAGGTTTTAGGTTGAACATTTGGAGGGCTACCCCTGAGAGTCAAAGCAATACAGAAATAGATTCACCTGTACCAAGTATGAAGCCCAGATTCAAATCCACAGGCCTGTCAGAAACAGAAATAAATCCTCAAACCATCTCTAAGTTTTTATATGCAGTATCCAACATTCAATCAAAATTTTCCAGTTAGAAGTGAAGATCACATGACTGCAAACCAAGTGAACAGAAACAGTCTAACAAAAAATTCAAATAGGAGACTTACGGAACATGGAGTCAAGGTATCTGTGATTAACCATTGAAACACTGTATGACAAAAGGAAAAATTCAACAGAACATTAACTTATAAAAAACAGAAACTATAGAATTGAAAATAAGAATAGCTAAAATTAAAAACTCAGTGAAGTTCTTAGCAATAGCAGAATTAGACACAGTTGAAATAAGAACAAATGGAAGAGAAACCAGGAATAAAATAGGACTGAAGCATGGAGAACTAAAATGACGAAAAATAAATAAAAGAGCATAAGAGAAATATGGAATATGGCAGAGTGTTCTAACCAAATGGAATTTGAGTATGAGGGAGGGAAAGGGCAGCAGGACAATGGAAGAAGTAATACTTGAAGTCATAATGGCTGAGATTCTTCTAAAACTGACAGAAGACACGATGCAGCTAAGCGGTATTACGGCAGACCCGATCTTTCAAAGGGCCTGCTTGCCAGTCTGTTGCATGACCGATGTCTGGGAATTCGGCTTTTGAAATGTTTTCTAGTGTTGTTTCTGCTATGTCAAGCTGCTTCAGCTGTACAAACAATGTGATTTATGGTGAACACCTGTTTCCTTCTGAAAGTTTCCAGTTTTGGTGGGCAGAGAGTGCTTATGTCCCCAGACCTTGGAAGAAACATTGAAATCTGAATTTCAGACAGTCTTCCCTGCACAGAAATATTACATGCATGCTTCTGCATTTTTACTGCTAAAGAAAGCAGCATACTGTGTGAACCTTCCTGGGCTGAGGGCAGAAGGGGTAGAGAACAACAACAACAAAATGTACCTGAGTTTCTCCAAATTCTGCCTTATATGCATTTTACCCTTCACTGATTCAGTTATTTGTTTTTCTGTGTCACTATAATAAATCTTTTTCATGAGTACACTTATATGTTGAATCCTTTGAGTTCTCCTAGCAAAGTACCAAACAGAAGAGTGATCTTGAGACTCTCTAAACAAACATCTACTTCAAATGCAAGAAAGTCCACAATCCCAAACAGGATAAGTAGAAAAATATTATATTTAAGTACATCATAATAAAAATGTAGACAAACAAAGACAAAGAACATTTTAAAGGCAATGATGGAAAAAGACATTACTTTTAGAGGAGCAATATCACACACACACACACACAATTATAATCAGAAAAAAACGGGAATAAAATCTTCACAGTTTTAGGAAGAAAAAAATCTATTAATTTAGAAATGTATATCCAGAGAAACATCCTTCAGAAACATAGGGTTGGGGCGCCTGGGTGGCTCAGTTGGTTAAGCGACTGCCTTCAGTTCAGGTCATGATCCCGGACACCCGAGATTGAGTCCCACATCGGGCTCCCTGCTCGGCAGGAAGCCTGCTTCTCCCTCTCTCACTCTCCCTGCTTGTGTTCCCTCTCTGGCTGTGTTTCTCTCTGTCAAATAAATAAAATATATAAAAAAAAAGAAACATAGGGTAACTCCTTTGTGTTCTATCTGCAAAATAACACACTGAAACTTGTTCTCCAAGTCAAAAGTTGTACTGTAGTCACCTGCCATATAATGAAGGGCTGTGCCTTTCAGAACCACTGAAATTGATGGCAGTTATGCATACATGAAGAAGCAACAAGCCACTGTTTTCACTGTAGCAACGAGGGCTAAGACAAATTTAAAAAATAAAATTTAAAGACATAAATGAGTTACATAAATGAAGAAAACTGAATAAACCCCAGAGAGGGATGAGCCCTTCCTAGGTAAGCTGAGATCACTAGCCAGTTTCTTCCCTTCTTGTCAAGGCTGTGCAAGCATTGATTATCATGCTTGACATAGTCAAAGAGAGAAATAGAAGGCAACAGAATTTATGACTAAGTAGACTGCTATAAAGGATTATAATCTAGAGAATCCCTGGCAGTAATAGGATCAGTTTTCCCCACAGAATATTTATTGAGTGCCAGAGTGGCAAAAGAGACCAGAGAGCTGATTCAGAAACACAGTATGAGAGGCACTTGGCTGGCTCAGTCAGTTAAGTATCTGCCTCTTGGATGCTCAGGTCATAATCTCAGGGTCATGAGATTGAGCCCCACAGGGAGATTCTTTCCCTCTGCCCCTCCCCTGAGCTCACATGTTCTCTTTAAAATAAATAAATAAATAAATATTAAAGAAGAAACAAAACCAGATTTTTCATAAAGAGACAAAGCCATGTTAGGAAGAAGTTATAAGGAATATATGACAAGTCTCTTTCTCAACACGTTTTCCATTTTTAATTACCTGAAATATGAGGCTAAGGCATTAACCTCAAAATATCCAGTAGGTTGAAATTTCAACAAGGTATACAAAGAATGGTCAGTTTCAACCAAAAGCAGGAAAGGTTGTAACTCAGGGCATAAAAGGAGTGTATTCTTCTGCAGTCATGCAATGTTTAAGAAACGTAGTTGCCATGAGGAGAGTCTCTAATTGTTAAATAGTCACCAGATACCCAAAATGGCAGTTGTGAGGCTAACTAGGACATCTGACTCTAGGTGAGCCCAATATAAACACTGCCCAGAAGTCAGAGCTGAAAAGCACCCAACTGGCCCTGGACCATTTCAAAGCTATAACAAATCACCCCACTGCACTATCATGCATAACCAGCACCTCCTGCCTCTGTAACAGAATAAGCTTACTGCTGTCACTTTGCTATTGAATGGAAACATGTCCACCTGGATATGTTCTGTTCCTTTGGAGATATGCCCACCAGGATATGTTTGTTTCTTTGGAGACATACTCACCAGAAGTTGTTTCATTTCTTTGGAGACATGCCCCCCTAGGGTATGTTTTGTTTCTTTAAAAATCCAGACCACCTTAGGGTCGGGGCCCTTGCAGAGACCAGACTCTAGTGAGTGGCTGCTGGCCAGCTATAATAAACCTCTCATTGTTTAACCCTTAATGGTGTCAGCGGTGATTCACTGAAAGCATCCTATAACACTAATAAATACATAATAGTTTTCACATATAAGATTTTAAAGGTCATCTGAAACTAGCTGAAGCTGCAATCCAGTCACAACTTAGCTCAACATCTGATTAGACTGAAGTATTAGCCTTTTAGAATATCTGTGTAAAAGAAAAAATTGTCCAAGGAATACGTGGTATCAACTACTATCTTATAGGTATTCTGTACAATAGCATACTGTCCAATATTATGAGACATGAGAAGATTCATTAACTATCTGTGATAGTTAATTAAAAAAAAATAGACCATAAAAGAAAACCCAAGGATTATCTATATCTTGGGACTAAAAGACAGGGAATTGAGAGACTATTAATAGTATATTAAAAATAATGAAGGGAATCAAAAGTGAATAAAAAGATGTGGAATCCCAAGAGAATATTAAGAAAAAAATTTATGCAAGCAAATGAAACAAACTAGAAGAAATAAATAAATTCCTAGAAACATATAACCTCCTAAAATCAAATCAGGAAGAAATAGAAAATTTGAACAGACCAATTATAAGAAATGAAATTGAATCCATATTTAAAAAAGGTCCCAATAAACAAAAGTCCAGGCCCAGATGGTTTCATAGATGAATTTTGACAGACACTTAAAGGAAAGTTAATATCTAGTCTTCTTAAACTATTCCAAAAACACAGAAAAGGAAGAAGAGCTTCCAAATTCATTCCAGGAGGCCAACATTACCCTGATCTCAGAACCAGAGAAAGACACTACAAAAAAAGGAAATCTACAAGCCAATGTCTCTGATGAACCTAGATTTATAAACTGGGCACCTGGGTGGCTCAGTGAGTTAAAGCCTCTGCCTTCAGCTCAGGTCATGATCTCAGGGTCCTGGGATTGAGGCCCACATTGGGCTCTCTGCTCAGCAGGGAGCCTCCTTCCTCCTCTCTCTCTGCCTGCCTCTTTGCCTACTTGTGATCTCTCTCTCTCTGTCAAATAAATAAATAAATAAATCTTTTAAAACTCCTCAAAAAATATTAGCAAAGGAAATCCAACAATACTGTAAAAAAAATCATTTATCATAATCAAGTTGGTTTTATTCCTTAGATGCAATGGTAACACCATATTCACAGATCAATAAATATGATAGAGCACAACAAGAGAAAGGGTAAAGGCTGTATGATCTTTTCAATAGATATAGAAAAAGGCATCTTACAAAGTACAACATTCATTCATGTAAAAATACTCAGCAAAGTAGGTTTAGAGGAAGCATACCTCAACATAATAAAGACCCTGTATGAAAAACCCACAGTTAACATCACCTTTAATGTGGAAAAACAGATTTTCCCCTAAAATTTAGAATAAAACAAGGATGTCCACTGTCACTACTTTTATTCGACTTAGTACTAAAAGTCCTAGCCACAGCAATCAGACAAGAAATAAAAGGCATCCTAATTGGTAAGGAAAAAAATAAGACTTTCACTATTTGCAGATGAGATGGCACTATATATAGCAAATCCTAAAGATACCATCAAAAAAAACCCAAAAACAAAATAAAAAAACTACTAGAGCTGATAAGTGAACTCTATAAGGTAGGTTACAAAACCAATATAAATATGTTGCATTTCTATACACTAATAATGAAGCAGCAGAAAGAGAACTTAAGAAAACATTCCAGGGTGTCTGTGTGGCTCAGTGGGTTAAAGCCTCTGCTTTCAGCTCAGGTCATGATCTCGGGGTCCTGGGATCGAAGCCCCTGTCGGGCTCACTGCTCAGCAGGTAGCCTGCTTCCTCCTCTCTCTCTGCCTGCTTCTCTGCCTGCTTGTGATTTCTCTTTCTGTCAAATAAATAAATAAAATCTTTTAAAAAATTCCATTTATAATTTCAACAGATATAATAAAATACCTAGGAAAAAATTTAACTAAGTTTGTAAAAGTCCTGTACTCTAAAAACTATAAAACACTGGCGAAAGAAATTGATGAGAGAAAGATATGGAAAGACATTCCATGTTCATGGATCGCACAAATATTGTTAAAATATTGTTAAAATGTCCAAGGAAATCTACAGATTTAATACTATCTTATCAAAATAACAATAGCATTTTCCACAGAACTAGAACAAATTACCTAAAATTTGTATAGAATCATAAAAGATCCTCAATAGCAAAGAAATCTTGGAAAAGAAGAACAAAACTAGTGATATCACAATCATAGATTTCAAGATACACTACAAAGCTATAGTTACCAAAACAATACGGTCCTGGTACAAAAACAGACACATACATCAACAGAACAATACAAGCCCAGAAACAAATCTATGTTTATATGGTCAATCTTTGACAAAGGAGGCAAGAACATGCAATGAGAAAAAGTCTCTTCAACAATGGTGCTGGGGAAACTGGACAGGTACATGCAAAAGACCACTTTTTCATACAACACTCAATAAATTAATACTTACAGATTAAAGACCTAGCTATGAGACCAGAATCCATAAAATACCCAGAACAGAATAGAGACAGTAATTTCTCTATAGGGGCCATAGCAACATTTTTCTAGATATGTCTTCTTTCTAGATAAGGAAAACAATAGCAAAAATTAAAAAAAAATTAGAACTACACCAAAGTAAAAAGCTTCTGCACAGTGAAAGAAACTATCAACAAAACTAAAAGATAGCCTACTGAATGGGAGAAGACATTTGCAAATGATATATCCAATAAAAGATTCGTGTCCAAGATATATAAAGAACTCCTACAACTCAACAGCAAAAAACCAAATAATCCAATTAAAAATGGGCAGAAGACATGGAAATTTCTCCAAAGACCTATAGCTGGCCAATAGACACATGAAAATATGCTCAACATTAGAAATGCAAATCAAAACAGCAATGAGATATCATCTCACCTGATATATCGCCTTTGGCAAAGGAAACAAAAGCAGAACTAAACTATTGGGACTATATCAAAATAAAAAGCTTTTACACAATGAAAGAAACCATTAATAAAATAATAAGGCATCCTACTGAATGGGAGAAGATAATTGCAAATTATACATCTAATTAAGAGTTAATATCTAAAACACATAAACAACTTATACAACTCAATATCAAAAAAATTTTAAAAATGAGAGGGAACTTTAATAGACTTTTTTTTTCAAAGACCACCGCCAGATGACCAACAGACAATGAAAGGATGCTCAATGTCCCTAATCACCAGGGCAATAAAAATCAAATCCACAATGAGCTATCACCTCATACCTGTCAGAATGGCTATAATAAAAAACACAAAAATTAAAAAGTGTTGTCAAGGATGTGGAGAAAAAGGAAGCTTTCTGTGCTGTTATATTACTCATGGAATGCATATTGGTATAGCTACTGTGGAAAACAGTATGGCTATTCCTCTAAAAAATTAAGAATAAAATTAGCATATGATCCAGTAATTTTACTACTGGGTATTTACCCAGAAAAAATGAAAACACTAATTCAAAAAGATACATGCATCCCTATGTCTATTGTACCACTATTTATAATAACCAAGATATGGAAGCAACTCAAATGTTCATCAATAAATGAGTAAAGAAGTCACACACACACACACACACACACACACACACACACACAAATATTACTCAGCCATAAAAAAGAACAAGATCTTACAATTTACAACAATATGGATGGACCTAGAGGTTAAATGCTAAGTGAAATAAATCAGAAAAATACAAATGCCATATGATTTCACACATATTTGGAACTTAAGAAACATAACAAACAAATAAAGGAAATAAACCAAAAAAGGGATTTAACTATAGAGAACAAACTGGGTTTGTCAGAGGGGAGGCCGGCAGGGGAGGGGGCAAAGGGTAAAAGAATGAAAGATGTAAACAGACTAAAGACTACAACTAAAAGATTAAGATTATAATCCACATGAAATAAAACTCAATTATGGCTTTCCCAAGAGGTAAACTTTAAAAGACATAAAGTAGATATAAGTAAAATAAAAAATTTTATCATGAAAATAGTAACAAAAATTAATGAAGCTATATTAATATCCACATGTTTTAAGACAATACATGTTAATAATGGGAAGTATTTCTAATAAAAGGGACATAAGGGTCACTTCATCAAGAAGCAATAATTCGAAGTTTGCACATATCAAATAACACAGCTTCAAAATATATGAAGTAAAATTTGACAGAATCAAAAGAGAAATAACTTCACAACCATGATTAGAGATTTCACTACTTTTTGACCAGTAGTTGACATAAAAAGCAGTAGTCATAACATCAATAGGAATACATCAAATAAGGGATCATATGCTGGGTACTCATACATCCTCAATAAATTGCAAAGATTTGAAACACTTAGAGAGGACCAGCGAGAAGTTATACTAAAGGAGAAAATCATAAAGAGAGAAAAAAAATCAAAATATTTGGAATGTAAGCCATGGTTCTAAATAACTCATGTATTAGAGAAATAATCAAAATATTTGAACTACATGAAATTGAAATTCAAATTTCCATAATTATAAAATATAACTATATCATATCTTAAAGAGGAATGTAGACTTGAAGGGAGGGTAGGGGGATGGGAGAAATAGGTGATGGGGATTGAAGAATGGCACCTTTTGGGATGAACACAGGCCTTGCATGAAGTGTTGACTCATATTTATATCAGAAACTAATATTACACTGTTAATAGCTGCATTTAATTTTTTTAGAAAAGAAAATAGTCTCTCACAGTGCACCTGGGTGGCTCAGTCATTAAGCGTCTGCTTTCAGCTCAGGTAATTATCCCAGGGTCCCAGGGTCCCACGATTGAGCCCCGCATCAGGCTCCCTGCTCAGTGGTAAGCCTGCTTCTCCCTCTCTCACTCCCCCTGCTTGTGTTACCTCTCTAGTGTGTCTCTATCTCTCTCAAATAAATAAAATCTTCAAAAAAGAAAGAAAAGAAAGAAAAAAAAAATTAAAGGAAGAAAAGTAAAGGAAGAAAAGTAAGAAAGGAAAGGGGAAAGGAAAAGGGAATGGAAAAGGGAAAGGAAGGAAGGAAGGAAGGAAAAGAAAGAGAAAGAGGAAGAAAAGAAAAAGAAAGAAAAAGAAATAAAACGAAAGAAAAAGAAAGAAAAGGAAGGGAAAGAAAGGAAAGATTCTGAGAAAACAGAAGAAAAACATAATCAAAATATTTGAACTACATGAATATGATTCTGTTTTCTCACAAACAGAAACTGTCTGCAAAGTTATAAAGTTTTGTGAGCAAGAGTTGCCAAAATAAATCCTCTCCTGAGTACAAAAAAAAAGACAAACCAACCCCCAATCTCTCAACTGAAACAAAACAAAAAAAGAAGAGTAAAATTGGAAAGCAATAGTATAAATGTCCATATTAAGAAGCAAAATTCTAGCTGCTAGTTTTCCCAGTTTCTAGAAAAATCATAAATTTAACCCTAAGTATAAAAACAAATATCCTGGGTGCTTGGGTGGCTCAGTTGCTTAAGTGTCTGCCTTTGGCTCAGGTCATGGTCCTGTGGTTCTGGGATCAAGCCCTGCATCAGGCTCCTTGCTCAGTGTGGAGCCTGCTCCTTCCTCTCCTCCCTGCTCATGCGTTCTGTCACTATTTCTGTCTCTCTCAAATAAATAAATAAATAAATAAATAAAATCTTTAAAAAAAATCCCAAAGATACAGACATTAGTCAATTAAGAAAAATATAAAATAAAAAAACAACAAAGCCAAGAGTTAGCGCTTGTTAACCAAATGTATAAATCTTAGCAACACAGGTTAAGAAAAAAAGGAAAAACTTACAACAATATCATCAAGAAAAAGAAAGGGATGGTCACTACAGTTGCTACAGCTAAAATAAACTGAAAAACACAATTGCAAAAATTATATGCCAATATACTGGAAAAGTTAGATAAAATGTAAAATTTCCTTGAAAACATAACTTACCTAAAATGTCACAAAAACAGAAAAAAAATAGTCAGGGGCCCTCAAATTGAGTTTCTAAGTAAACTATTTCCCACAAGAAAACTCTAGGCCCATAGAGATTTAATGTTGAATTTTCACTCACATTTTAAAGTAGCAACAAAACAATAGTATCTGAATTCTTTCAAGATAAGCAGATGTTAATAGTCATAATTATGAAACCACCACAACTCTTTTACCAATACCTGACAAGACATTTCAAGGAAAAAAAAAATAATAACAGATGAAAATCTTTCATGAATGTGAGTACCACATGAAAAGGAAAAAATAACTGAATCTAGTAATATATAAAAAAGGATAATATTAAACAAATTAAGTTAATTCTAGTCAAAGAGCTTAACATTAAAAAATTAATGAATTCATATTAACAAAGAAGAAAAACATGATCTCAATAAAAACAGAAAAAGCTTGACAAAAAAATGACAAAATGCAACAACTACTTATCATTAAGAAAAATGAAATCTGGGGCACCTGGTGGTTCAGTTGTTAGGCGTCTGCCTTTGGCTTAGGTCATGATACTGGAGTCCCAGGCTCAAGCCCCACATTGGGTTCCCTGTTTGGCGGGAAACCTGCTTCTCTCTCTCTCTCACTCCCCCTGGTTGTGTTCCCTCTCTAGCTGTGTTTCTCTACATCAAATAAATAAATACAATATTGAAAAAAAGAAAAAGAAAGAAAGAAATCCTGGGCAAACTAGAAATGGAAGCTGGCATTGCAAATCAGTGGGCTACAAACTACATTTTTAATAAACTCCATATCTATGCAATAAAAAGAACATTAATCCTTTACCTTAAACCACACAGCAAAGTCAATTTTAGGGTTATTGCAATCTCAATAAACAATCTATAGAACAATATGAAATTTCTGGAAAATAACAGGACAGTATCTTCAAGACCGGGGGTAGGCTAAGATTTCTGATCAGCATATAAGAAATACTATAAAGGAAAATTTTGGTAATTGGACTGCATAAGTATTTTTTAAAAGTCTATTTTTAGACAGTAACAGAGTTACAAAGTAGACCAAGAGTGGGAAAAATATTTTTTTTCAAAGATTTTATTTATTTGAGAGAAACACAGCCAGAGAGGGAACACAAGCAGGAGGAGTGAGAGAGGGAGAAGCAGGCTTCCCGCCGAGCAGGGCACCCAATGTGGGGCTCGATCCCGGGTCTCCGGGATCATGACCTGAGCGGAAGGCAGTTTGCCTAACCAACTGAGCCACACAGGCGCCACCGGGAAAAATATTTTTAAGAACAATAGCCAACACACTGCTTGTATCCAAGCCAGACAGTGTTTCCTGATAATCAATAGGGGAAGACAGACCAAAAAATTATGAAAGACATTGACAAGAACTTTGCAGAAGAGGAAATCCAAATAACCAAAGCCCATGTGCTCTATGTCACTAAATGCCCGCAAAAGCTAAATGAAATATTTGAAAATGAAACTACCTTCTCACCACCAGAATGGCTCACATGAAAAACAGTGACAATTACAGTGTTAGTAAGAACATGGAACAAATGGAACTTTCACACAGTGTGCACAGAAGTGCAAAGTGGTACAATTGTAAAAACTGGTGGCATCTGTCCAGACATGGGTATCTCCCATGAGTCACTGACTGCATTCTCACGTGCACAGCCAACAGAAACCCGCACTAAGTGTGAAAAAATAGAAAAAATATTCAAGGTGACATTTTTGAAATTATCAGAATTGTCCATCTACAATAAAAGGAATGAATTGAACTATATTCATACAATGGGACACTGTATATGGCAATTAAAAAAAATCAATGTAGTACTGCTATACCTGATAATATTTACTAATCTTACAAACCTAATATTTGGTGAATGATGTCAGACACACAGAGGATTATCAAGTATAACATTCAATTTATATGAAAGTACTAAAATTAAATACAAATATATCTATGAGATTAAAGCTACGAAAAAAGCTCCCTGCAGGGAAGGGGGTGAAGTTAGGGGCCTGAAGGGCTTCGGATTCAGTTTCATCACCAGCACAGTGGACACATGAGTGTGCCCATATGTTCATCTTAGACTACAGATTTATGCCTTTTTCTACATGTATTTTGTAGTGCCATTAAATTATAACTTCTTTAATGTTACCCTAGTACTATGAAAACAGAATCAGATTTTTAACTGAATTATAATCAATAATCACTAATTGACATGTTAATTTAGACTTGTGAATAAGACTTGAATTTCAGGGACGCCTGGGTGGCTCAGTTGGTGAAGCCACTGCCTTCGGCTCAGGTCATGCTCCCGGAGACCCGGGATCGAGTCCCATATCGGGCTCCCTGCTCGGCGGGAAGCCTGCTTCTCCCTCTCTCACTCCCCCTGCTTGTGTTCCCTCTCTGGCTGTGTTTCTCTCTGTCAAATAAATAAATAAAATCTTTAAAAAAAAAAAAAAAGACTTGAATTTCACAAATGACTTAGTTAACATTTTTTTTAATTGTATTTAATTTGAGAGAGAGAAAGAGAGAGCACAAATGGCGAAGGGCAGAGGGAGAAGAAGACTCCCCACTGAGCAGGGAGCCCAGTGCGGGGGCTCGATCCCAGGACCTTGGATCAAGAGCTGAGCAGAAGGCAGATGCTTAACCGATTGAACCACCCGGGCATCCTGACTTAGTTAATATTTTAACAAAAACTCCGGGAAAGGATGGTCATCATTTGTTATGAGGACACAAACTTAGGTGAAGCAAACACAGAGGAACACAAAAATATATTCAACATAATCCTGACAAGCTGGGATTCAGTATTTTGTGGTTCAGTATTCTTTTTTTTTTTTTTAACTTTTTGAAAATGTTTTATTAAAACTTCAAAGCAGCATATAAAAGCATTACACATTTCAAACAATATCACAGGGGAAAAAAGTAATGGAGAAAAGATTTTATGAATACGTATTTTATACCTTTTTTTTTCTTCATAGAGTGAGGTTCAGTATTCTTAAAATCACATTTAATAGAGGGTCTGCATTTGGTTTAAAATATATTCTGGACAAAGAGCAATATAAACAGAAATACTGTCTTTGATTAGGTCCTCTGGGAGCCCATAATTAGGCCAAATTTGAAGTATATGGCGTTTGTTAAGGATCAGCCTATGTGGAAAGGCAGGGTGGGGGTGGGGAGGCCTCCTGGACAGAGGAAAAAGTGAAACAAACTTAGGCAGTTTGTTTGGAAGAGTGGAAGCTATGGAGCTTACATTGCCTGTCAGTCGTCCCCTTTTGAACTGAGACGACTGGACTTTTATACATCTGCTTCCCTCTATCTAAGGATGCGGGATGCCCTGGGAAGTACTGGCTTAGTGAAGGGCCTGCTTCGCAGCTGCCTCTGATCTGGAGCACTAATAGCTGAAGGCTGTCTTCTGGCCTCCTTCCCCTCGACTGGAGGCAGTTTGAAGAGGGGTCACAGTAGGACATTTCCATGTCTGTGATATAGATGGAAAAATCGGCATTCAGAAGAGACTAACAAGAAGAGTGATTATATTGAATATGAATGAAACCATGGCATATATGGAAACTGTCATGTCTATCTCAGGAAAGGGAAAAAAATTAGGTGATGTTTTTAGACATCTTAAGGTTTTAGGTAGATAAGGTTTTAAAGTTTATCACAGAAGAGAATTAGGACCAACTGACAATTTTAAGGCACATATGTGAATACTACAAGGAACAATATTAAGTAACTATCTTTGTGAGGTGGTAAGCTTCCCACCTTGTAGACATCCCAGTGAACCTGGATTACCACTTGTCTTGAACACTACAGAGAAGATTCAAACACCAAAGAGGGTACTTGACCTCTGACATCCATGGCTCATATCAGGCCTAATGGTCCATGGTTTTCTGTAGCACAGGTTGAGATAGATTTTAAAACAAACTGTAAATAAATTAGGTATCATGCAAATTGCAGTTACCAAAGAAAACATTTTGATAGTGGACTTGTAATTAAGGATTGAAAAAGTAGGCACACACCTAAATTATAGTGAAATTTACTAAATTCAAAAGATCAAAGGAGAGATGGAATTGCCTGAAGCTAACTCTTAGGAAGAAGGTTCCCTCAGAACTGGAGAATGTGGAGAAAGCTGACTTTGGATGAAGGATTGAACAGTGTGTAAGACGTGGAATATTTGAGTATAAAGAAAAGGGGGATTGTGCAAAAGATGTGATGAAATTAAAAGAAAATGTCAATACATTCTTATCTGACTCCATTCCTTTGTGGATTTTCCAAGCTATGATGGAGCTGCTCTTTGTCATCTTTAAGCTACATGTGCACCAAATACAAGTAACTATTTTAGTCTAGATGATTCACTGAAAGGAATCTCAGAGGGTTGTACACATATATAATTAGTCCCATCAAGATTGTAGAGTTCGTACTTTCAGTCCCTAGTTTTACTTAAGACTCCACCTTAATTATTCCATTTGAATGTGTGGCAAACCTGTGTTCCAATCTTCAGAGTAGAAGATGGAGGCAAATGTCATATCTATTAAAAAAAAAAAAGAAAAAGAACATCTGATTTGTCTGCTTCTCTAAGTTGCAGATTGCTAAATGCTATATGGTTTTGCTGTATTTTGATACTATGGTTCAGATGGTATCTGCCTCAGCTGCTATGTTTTTAAAACTGGAAGGGTTGGAAATATCTAGTCCTTGCTTCCATGATTCTCTCTCTATCCCACCTTCCAAAGATAAAAGGAATAAATATATTTTGCTGCTTTGCTAATATGCAAATCAAAGTTCCTTGCCTTCGGAGTTGTTGAGTGCATGTTTTTGTAACTGATGGGGAAGTGGAAGCTGGTGAAGATGCTCTTCTTAACCTTGACGTAGGAAGAGATGATTAAAATAAAATTGTACTTCTCTGGGTGGTGTTAGATATTGGCCAGCTGCCCAAATTCAGTAGTGCATATTCCAGTAGGCTTAGGTTCTCTCCTCATACATTGCACCACTGAGCACAGACTTCCCCTGCCTCTTACTTCAGATATTCTGGGATTGATGTATTTATTCCACCTCACTGCCTGGGAATACCCAAGGCATTAAAGAAAAGATTAACCTATGGGTCTGATGAACACTGGGCTCTTACGTTAGATGTCATTCCCCAAAGTATTGCCTTTCAGTGGCACATACAAACAAGATCAAAATGGAATTTGTCAGTAGTTTTAACCATTTGCTAGAGGATGGAAATTTGCATAAGACATACCATAAAGCTCTATACAAATTCTTGTTTTATGTAGATCAAAAATTGAAGTTATTTTTAAGTTAACTTAAGAAAAAGTCCCCTTTCCTCGCCCACATTTGCCAATGAAGTAGTAGCTTGGCTGCCTTTTTACAGATTCAATTCTATGTTGCTACATAGAATATAGATCATTATAGCATAGTGATTGGGGAAGCAGACCCAGAATTGTCAGAATTGTAATTGAGACTTCCAGCAGATTTCTAAATATGTCTTAACATATCTGTGCCTTAATTTTCTCACCTGTAAAAAAAATAGCTACTCCTTCATAGGGTTGCTGTGATAATTAAATGATTTAACACATAATAAGCACTTAGAACAGTATTGACACATGATGGATGACTGGTTCAAGGTCAGCTATAATTAAAGAGGATAGTGAGTTCTGAATGTTCATGATACCATGGCATACATGAAATGGCCTTGTTTATCACAGAACAGAGAACTTTGGAGGTGAAATGGTAACTGTTTATAAATGTCTGAAAAGTTAAGTGGTTAAAGCTTTAAACTTAATATATGTATCACAAGAAACAATGCTAACCCATTACACACACACACACACACACACACACACACACACTACCTCTCTGTTCTCAACCAAAAGTCATGGGTCTTAAGTGAATACAAACTTAGAAGTATCATTTATTTGGGTTACAGAATTTAATCTGTTCTTTCACATATGTCGTCTATAAAATGCAATCATATAATGTACTGATCCTGGCCTCTTAAGAGACTGAGTTATTCACATAGAAATAATAAACTCCAAAAATACAATAAATTCTCAAGTAGCCTCCCCATAATTCTGTCTTCTCTCAATGAAACAACTGTTTCTTATAATTGGGTGATGAAAGAAACAGGAAATAAATAGACAGCATTTTTCTTGAGCTCTATTATCCTATTGTTTAGTTTTGTGAGAAAACCATACACAATTCAGCCAAAATTCCTTATTCCTTAATTTTAAAATTATGTACACTTAATAGAAGAAAAACAGGTTTTCACACTTTTCAGACTTACTGATAGACATTTTACTAGAAGTTCTATCAGAGTTCAAGAATCAGTGATTCAACTTTGAATATACATTGAAACTACCTGGGGCCTTGGGAAAAATGTTGATATCCAGGTTCCATCCCCAGGGAGACTATTTTATTAATCTAGGTTAAACTGGAATAAGTGTTTTTGAAAGCTCTCCAACTGATTCTAATATGCAGCCACAGTTGAGAACCACTGATGGAGTCTTAATTGTTCAGAGATAGTCTAACAATTAGCCAGGAAGGAAATAAATAATGAAATGTGATGTAAATGTATAATCATTTAAAGCCAGAGTACTTTGTAGGAGGATAACAGGTTTGAACTCTTATAATTAAGTTCCCAGTAAGGTTATAGATGATGCTGAAAGCTGACAACTATTACATATATATGAACACAAACCCCAAATGTTTCATTACAGTGTAGCCATTGGGGAAAAAGAAAGAGCACCAACTAAGTTCAGAATTAGGAATATCAAGATGGTCAAAACAGGATCCCTGCTTATAATAAGTTCAAAGTTGAATTTTGACATCAAGTAGCAGATAGCTACTTCCACACTGAGTACAGAACATGTGTTGTTGTTGTTTTTAACTATGTGCTCAGCCATTGTTCTAAGGATATCACATCAATGAATTTTATAATTGAAAAAAATGGAAGAATTTACATGCTAAGAAAATTTTCCAAGGTTATTATATTTATGTATGTTGCTGGTAATGAGAGTTAGGATGTTAATTCCAATGATACACTTGGAGAGCTTTTTAATCATATTTTGTATCAGATTGCTTTTCAAGCTGAAAATATCTGAGTTTTATCACTCAATAATCCACAGTGTCTTCATGTGAAAATCCATATACATTTATTAAGAAATGTTCTTTTGAAAATGAATTGTTTGATGACTTATTAAAAACACGATTTGAAAGGTACTGGTTTGCTTTAAGGTTTTGAGAAATATCTAACAAAAATTAGTAATGTTTAATTGTTACCAATGAAAAACAAATTTAAGAGCTTATAGCATAGATAATTTTATGGTGGCATATTAATGACATAACCTACAGCACTAAAAGAAAACCCGAAAAACCAAACCTTGGAAAGTTTAGGAACCCAGGCAGTCCTGGAAAAATAGGGAGCAGGAACATGGGGAGGCTTTTCAGAGCCCCATTATTGTAATAAACTATATTCAACCATTTCCTCACCTTACATTTGAGGTGGAGTTTGAGGAAGAGTCTAAATGGCTGGAGTTAGGTACCCTGCCCACCTCTTGGCCAAGAGAGGCTTGGCATCTTAAAAAATTAAAACTGTCATTACCATTTCAAATGACGGGAAATAGCTGTCCAAAAGAATCAAAGTGCACTCACAAAAAGGGATGAGGAAAGAAAACAATAGCAACAAGGAGCCAGATAAAGCTCTACTGCTTATTGGTCAAAAACTGCGTAAGAAAGTGGGAGGAGGGCAAAGTGTGATTCATTCACAAAGATAGCTACAAGAACAATCACTACCCATGAAAAAGCTTATTTGTCCTCTCCTGGTCCCACCTTCCTACCCTCCTACCTTAAACATTTAGAACAAAATCAGTCCTTTCCTAGATAATTAAGGCTGGAGCTGACCCAAAAATCTTCACTGAAATTGATTTAATGTGAAGTTAGGACAAGCTTTTTTCTAATTTAACTAAGTTAAAATTTGCGATTACTTGTGTGTCTTCCCTCAACTAATTCCGTTCTAAAGGCTAGATCTCACCCTCCAAGTAGAAGAGGGTAAGCATTTGTCAGGTTAGGCCTAGACATTCTGTACCATCACACCTACATTCACTATTTCCCTTGGCTCACTTCTGTCCTTAAAGATCCCTCTGTTACTCATAAAAAAGTTCCAATTCCTAGTCATAGCACATCACTCCCAAACTCAAGACTCACCTATTGTGTTGTGTTACCTCTTCTCTCCAAAAAGAGGAAAGTAATTGCAATCACCTCTGGGAGCTGGGTAAAAAGAGACACCCTAGACATATCCAAGGAAAATCACCATGTAAGACAGACTGATATAAAGGGCCAGGAGAGTTTGTGTTGTAGAAACAAATAGGATATGTGGCCTAATGTCTGGCATGAAATTGCCACTTAATACATATTCAATAAATATGAATAAATAGTCACTTAATATTCAATGGCTAGCTCTATATATTAATATGATCATGAAACAAGTTTTCTTGTATTTTTTTCCTTAGACAATTTGAGAATCCTGGGTAACAACTCTTTAAGGACATTTAAGAATATTCTGTGGAAAATGATACATGTAAACATGAAATCATTTCAATGACATTTTTCAGTTATGTTGAGATAGATTCATCCTGAGACCTGCACTTTAAATTGCATGGGCTTATTATATTTCATTCACAACAGTATATACAGGATAATTTGATGATTATATACTTATTTAAGATCTTTCATAGTTTTCTTTCCTTGAAAACTGCTTAAAAGGAGAAACTGTCAACTCACCGAAAGCCTTGACAATACGATCCATCAAAAGATGAAACTGCTGACTAGATTCTGCATTTAATATTGGGCTAATTTTGACTGGAGCTCTTAATAAATGCATTACCCTTTTTCCCTGATGGACAATATAGAATACATTCTGGACACATATGCAAATGTTCAAAGTGTAGAAATTACTACAAAAAAGTGAAAAGGTAAGTTTTAAATTCAATTATTACTCTTCAAGGAAAGAGCAATGATGGAAGTCATTCAAGACAAGCCATTAAGGTAATCTTTCCAGATGATATTAAAAAATATGAGAATCAAAAAAAAAAAAATGAGAATCACAAGTCTTTTTAGGCCTGGTCATTAGGGTTATTTTGTAGGCTGAAGAGTAAGCCATTCATTGATCTGGTCAGGCAGGGGATAAGAGGAGAACAAAGGTAAATCAATGATAGATCTTGTTCAACTGAAGTTACTGGAATATTCACAATTATTAGTTCCATAATCAAGGTCAATACACCTAACATATTCCACTTAAATTGGTTCTCATAGAAGAATAACTTATCCAACATGTTTTTCCATTTAGCATAACTTTGGTAAAAATAGGAAAACAGAACACTTTATTAACCATCGTGCACTACTTTAAAAACACATTTTCAATCACCCATAAATTCACATATAGTTTTCTTAGAATCAGTTCTCAAAAGAGGGCACAGTCTGTCTTATTTCTAGTGTGCTAATTCAACCTATCAAGTGGAGGACATATTTTCTCATACAAAACTGAATGGAGGAGCATATAAATTTTGTGTCCAATAACCAGTCATTGACAAAGCACCCTGATTAATGATGATGCTTTCACCTCTGTTCTCTTCCATTCATAGTCCACACTTCAGTAATCTAGTCCAATGCCAGAGGCTATTGTGCAGTGTTATCAGATGTATTTTCTGATGGTTGAAGGAGTCTCTTTAATCATCTTGTAAGAATATTAATTTAGAAATCCAAGCAGGCTAGAGGTTCTAAAGGAGTAATACAATAGTGAAATTTTCTGTTATGGTATTATTTGCCATCAAATTATGTGGCAGTTTGCAGTTAAGTCCTGTCAAGTAGCTGCCTTTATGGCCTAAATAATTTATGGAAGAAAAGGTGGGTTTAACATACTGTCATTCATTCACAGTACATGCCCCATTTTCATCTCATTTTTGTATGTCCTGCTCTCTTGAAGATTAACACCTTAACATTTCAAGGATGAAAATTTAAGAACTAAGAAAACCCTTTTCCCTGATATAAAATATGTACTGTGCCAAACATGAAAACTTAAAGACAGAGACAATTTTTCTTTAATGTGAATAAAGCTACTTATAATTATGTCCAATACTTTTTCTTTCTGGGAACCCTTATTCCTACGGTCCATTGACCACTCAGTTACTCTAAGCAGAACTGTGACATCATTCTACCAAAACTGTTCTTATAAATTTGAATCACTTTATATCACTAAATCTAATGGTTGTACTTCTTTCCTCTGTTTACCAGAATTATCAGAGGCATTTGATACAGGTTATACTCCCCTTTCATGGAAAAATGGTTTCTTTTTATGACATCATATTCCACTGGTTTTTCTCCAACTTCTCAGAACCAACTCATGGCACCTTTGTCAGAAAGTCTCCCTCTCCAGATCATTGAAGCTTGACATCTTTTAGGATGAGACTAAGCATTCTGTTCTCATTCTATATTCTTATAGCTCATCTCATTCACCCATGTCTGATTTCACCTTTATACTAAATACCAGCAAAATGATATCTAGAGTTCAGGCCCTCTCTTCAGATCCATACTGATACTGATCATGAGTCTCCTCTTGAACATATTTTTTTTTTTTTTAAAGATTTTATTTATTTGACAGAGAGAAACACAGCCAGCGAGGAAACACAAGCAGGGGGAGTGAGAGAGGGAGAAGCAGGCTTCCCGCCAAGCAGGGAGCCCAATGTGGGACTCGATCCCAGGTCTCCAGGATCATGACCTGAGCTGAAGGCAGTCGCTTAACCAACTGAGCCACCCGGGTGCCCTCCTCTTGAACATCTTATTCACAGCTCAAGTATACCCAAACTGCACCACTTTGCAGCCCCTCCATGTTTCCATCTCAATAAGTGGCACTTTTCTCTAACCAGTTGTCCAGATCAGAACCCCCAATGTCAAGTTGACCTCTCCCTTTCTTTCATCTGCCAATTGTAACTACCAGTTTTTACTGATGTTAGTTATTAAGGATGTTTAGATTCTAATAATTATTCTTCTACCCTAACTACTCCAAGCCTTCTCATGTGCATTACTATCATAGCCTCAAA
The DNA here is from genome assembly GCA_004023965.1 of Spilogale gracilis. Classification (NCBI taxonomy): domain Eukaryota; kingdom Metazoa; phylum Chordata; class Mammalia; order Carnivora; family Mephitidae; genus Spilogale; species Spilogale gracilis. The sequence continues at coordinate 44,685 of PITA01011369.1, read as the reverse complement.
AGTACTTTTCTTGCTCCTTTTTTTTCCATGTTGGATAATTATACTTTTAATTAAAAATTCTCAACTTTTGTAGCAACATGGTCTGGATTGGAAGAGATTATGCTGAGTGAAATAAGCCAAGTAGAGAAAGTCAAGTATCACACTTACTTGTGGTGCAAAGGGTAACATAGAGGACAGTAGGAGAAGGAAAGGAAATGGGAAGTAGGGTAATTCAGGGACAGAAACAAAACATGAGAGACTGAACTCAGAAACAAACTGAGGGTCTTGGAGGGAAGGGGGAGAGGGAATGGGAGAGCCTGGTGGTTGGGTACTGAGGGCACACATTGCATGGAGCACTGGGTGTGGGGCATAAACAATGAATCTTGGAACACTGAAAAAATAAAATAAAATTTAAAAAATTCTCTTCATATCAGAGAAAATTATAGTTTTAACAAAAATTGTAGTGTGTGTGTGTGTGTGTGTGTGTGTGTGTGTGTGTGTTTTCCCCATGCTTAAGACTTTTCAACTGCTCCTCAACTTCCTTTTGATAAGGTTCAAAGTCATTAACCTGGGCGCTGCTGGTGGCCCATCCAACAACCATTTGCCCCTCCTACCAGATTAGTAGTACCAAAATTTTAAACTGCTGTTAAAAACTTGGGAACATTATGACTGATCTTAATGACCTTAAGAAGCTTAATTCCATGCTATTTACCATTTTTTCTCCCTCTACACAAACAAGTATAAAGAACTGTATACATTCAATGCCTCCATTTACCTACTTCCCCCCCACCCTCATGTGTTCCTCAAATGACTGGTTATTGTGGTTATAGTCTCCTTACCCATCAGTGGTACAGAAAACCGAAGATCCTAGTCTGGCCAATAAGATGAAAGGGAAATTTCCTGAGTACTTACGAAGAAAATGTTTTTCTTAAAAAGAGATACAAAAAATATATTATGCTTACAGCTCTGGATATTGGTATGTGAGGATGTGCATTTTGCAGACACGAGGGGGAACTACTCCATTTCTGAGTAAGTCATTCAATATTTATGATCTAATATTCCCTGCATGTTCCCTGCTCCTTGAACACTAAGCATATAACCACCAGCTTCATACAGCAAAAGTGCACCTCTTTCTGCCTTTGGGTCCTGTCCTAGTGCTACTTAAATAAACTTATCAAGTTGCACCATAAAACAAGCAAACAAAAATCAAAAACAAAAAAACAAAAAACAAACACATACCCTCAAATCATTAGATAATAAGTTGTTGAGTCAACCAAACTTAAAGCTGCTTAATTTTATGACTTCTTGTAATCTAAGACCAAAAAAAATTCTTTTATTGAAGCCAGTAAAGGCTACATTTTCTAATGTCTCCCCAAGGCCTATGCCATCCTAACTGGTAGGTCAGCTTAAAGACCTATGGATATCTGAGGCTAATTTTCTCAGCCTCTTTGGCTATTGATACCCTCTTTTCTTTTGGTATTGCAACCATATTGGCTCTTTTTCAGCTCTTGAAATACTCTGTGCACATCTCCACCTCAGAGTTGTTTTTGCATGGAGTTTATCTTTCTGGAATTCTTCCGTTCCTGCTCTAATGCCTACTCAAGTGTCAACTGAAATGTCACTTCCTCAGCCCTGTGTTATATATGCTACAGCATGACATTTGCCCTTACGCTACTCATCATACCTCTAATTAATGTTCAATGCCATCCATTTTCACTTCCTTGTCAACTTTATAAGACAGCAGCTTGTCTGTTTTACTCAGTTTAGTTACAGTGCTGAGCATGGTTCTTGGCATACAGGAAGTGCTAAATAAATACTTTTTAAGTGAATAGATCTAAAATCATTAGTCAATAAAAGACTTCAAAAGTTTTATTCCTGCAGTTCTTCTTTAATTCTAGAATCTACATACTGGAAAGAAAAGAATTTCCAACCATATCCTGACCTGGTTAAGATGACCAGCCACATAAGGAAAGGTAGCAGGCAGATACAAAACTCACCGGCTATCAACAGTATTCCTTACCTGGACCGAGAGACTTAAGTTAAAATAAAAGTGGAGATGGGTAAATGTAACCCTAGGGGAAAAGGAAACTCAAACAGAAGCTGTGCATTCATTCAAGGTGTCTTATTGGTAGTAGACAGTCTATAATGGATCCATTTGTCCGTGTGAGACTCAGAAACATAAAAAATAGCAGAACTACTGGGTTGATTTAGTACCCATAAAGATCTGTCTACCAACCAAAGCTGGAGGATGAAAACAAACTGAAAACATCCCAAGCAAAATTATTTTCTCTTCTCAAAGCATTTTTTCCCCAATAGTTTAACCTGCCCTGGAATATGTAAGCACAGCTAGAACCAATAACTACTTGGACGGTGAAACCCGTTCCAGGAGACCCCCATACCATACCATGATTTTGTGGTTTATAAGCCCCCTCTCTGTGTCAGTAGCAGCCTTCCTTTTTTTCTAGTGCTCCCATTATATTATGTATTGTAATGATCTCTTTAGTTATGTTGGAACTTGCTTTTCCACGGCATAGATTAAATCTTACAGAAATGATGCATTATTTCTAACAACTAGCAAATTGTGGGACACGTGGTAAAGATTCAGAAAACATTTCTATTTCTAAGCGACTGTGTTGAGCACTGCCAACTGAAGGAAACTTATTACACTGAAGCATGTGTTTGTATGAAAAGATAAGATGAGGCAAAGAAAAAAAATCTCTTCTCAGCAGTAGGCTAAGTATATAACAGAAAATGCATCTTTCCTCCTAAAAATGGACCCCTATTTTTTTTTATAAATCAGACCTTTTGTAAATACTCTGGAGGGATCAATTTGAAAGTGGTTTGTAAAAAAGTTTACATTTTTATGTTAAAAGTACCATATTTTCACTATGATATTGTCCTGTATTTTCTGATTGTAAAAGTAAAAACAAAAAAAAAACAAAAAACAAAACAAAACAAAAAAAAACCTAAAACACAAAATCTAAAATGAAAAAGCTTCTAGAAGAAAATATAGGAGATAATCTTTTTTTTTTAAAGATTTTTTTATTTATTTGACAGAGAGAAACACAGCCAGAGAGGGAATACAAACAGGGGGAGTGGGAGAGAGAGAAGCAGGCTTCCCGCCAAGCAGGGAGCCTGATGCGGAACTGGATTCCTGGTCTCCGGGATCGTGACCTGAGCTGAAGGCAGTCGCTTAACCAACTGAGCCACCCAGGCGCCCCTTGTTAGCAATTTCTTACAAAATTAAACATACTTTTACCCTATGACCCAGTATATCCAGTGCTATATGCCCATAAGAAATAAAACATTTGCCTATAAAAATACTTGCACATGAATGTTTTTATTATTCATAATAGGGAAAAACTGGAAATAAATGCAAATATCTTTCATCAAGAGAGGGATGGAAAACCAAATCATGGTATATTCATATAACAATCAGCAATACAAAAGGAAGAAACTACTGTTTCATACTACAATGTAGGTATGCACAATAAAAATCAATATACCGATCAAAAGAAGATAAATACAAAGTAGAGACTGTGTGATTCCATTTCTGCTAATTTCTAAAATAAGTAAATTAATGAAGAAATAAGATTAGTGTTGTCTGGTGCCAAGGGTTGATATGGGACAATTGACTATAAAAGGCTCTCAGACACTTTTCAAGATGATAGTGGCACAAACCACACATTTCTCAAAATTTGTAAAAACTTACATTTAAAATTCTACCTCAAAAAGTATCATTTTTACTAAAATATGTATTTTAGTCATTTATGTTAATGTTATCTATAAACCTTCAATTACTAACATATAAAAATGATAATGAAAATCTCCTTATTAATATCTCTTCCAGAAAAAATCATTTCAAAATATCTTGATATTTAGAAGATATCTTGATATCTTACCCTGCAACTTTGTGTGTGTATGTGCATATGTACATACTTTTGTTACAAAGCTGCGACAAGCTTCATATAACCTACTTTTGTACTGATTTTATTTTAAAGTAATAATGCTTTTTGATGCTCAGTGTCAGTTCATATAGCATTCAAATGATTCTAACGAATGCAACCCAATTTTCTAAGTGAATCCCATACTAGTGTTATAGTAATTTACCATAGGTACACTGTAATTTATTTTACCCATGTCCATTGGTGAAAAAATACATTTAAAAATCCACTTCCAAATATTTTAAGTGGAGAAATGAAATAAAGGTGCTATTTTTAATACAAAAATATCTTTATTGACTGCTTTATCAGAAAAGAGTCTTAGAAATGTATTCTGACCCTGAGTAAATTATATATCAGTCATGCATACTCTCACAACTGATGAAAACCGCTAACAATGAAAACACTGCATGATAAAATGTGATGTTCTAAAGGGACCATTAGATTGATGAAAAACAACAGCTCAGATTGATCAAGAGACATATCCAAGGTCATACAGATGGTGGTTGGCTGAGCCAGCATTGGTTCCAAGTCCCTTGATCTTAACGTCATGTTTTCCACACATTTTCCTTTGTGTAAAGTTTACTAGCCTGCCAGGGGCTTCAACTTTTCATCTTGGCACCATTGACATTGTGTCTAAACATGGGAGATAACCAATCTTTCCTATATTTGAATAATCCTGAAAAGAGAGAGAAATACTCCATGCCGAAGACACGGAGGTAACATGGTGCTTATCTTTCAGAAATGTTTCTTTATGCTTCACAATTTAACATACTGCAACAGCATGATGCATCTAATGATTTTTTTTTAAACAGCTTTCTGCTGACAGCATAAACAAAACAAGTTTATTTTGAGTGAGCAGCTGCTGTTTTTTCATCGAGGAACATCACTTGCTGAAATAATGCAGCAGGCTGGCACTGCCGTGAGTGGATAAACATGTATGGGGTTTGTGGACAGGCAAGTATAGGACCATTCTGCTACTGCCGCAGTTACCACTAAAACAAACAGCCCATCTCCAATTTTATGAGAATGAAAAGTTAAGGCAGTCTGCTGAAGAGTTACAGAAATGGGCTGCACAGATTGTCTTATTTTAATGAATGGATCAAGTGCAGATGTCAGATTTTTTTTTGTCACTATTTGTGGGATTTGTATATTTCTGTTTTTCAGATTCTTTGATTTAATTCTTTTATATTTTTTTATTTTAATTCTCATTTTTTTAAAGATTTTGTTTATTTATTTCACAAAGAGATCACAAACAGGCAGAGAGGCAGGCAGAGAGAGGGAGGAAGCAGGCTCCCTGCTGTGCAGAGAGCCTGATGGGGGACTCCATCCCAAGACCCTGAGATCATGACCTGAGCTGAAGGGAGAGGCTTAACCAGGTGCCACATAGGTGCCCTTATTTTTTATTTTTTTTAAAAGATTTTATTTATTTATTTTACAGAGAGAGGAAGAGAGAACAAGCAGAGAGAGCAGCAGAGAGAGAGGGAAAAGCAGACTCCCCACTGAGTGGGAGACTGATGTGGGGCTCGATCCCACGACCCTGAGACCAGGACAAGAGCTGAAGGTAGATGCTTAATTGACTAAGCCACCCAGGTGCCCCTAAATTAATTCTTTTAAAAAATTTTTTCACTTGCTTCTAAATAGGCATTTATTACAGGAAAAGTGAAGGTAAGGCTCTGGAGTTTCATTTAAATGAAAATTCCCTTTTTACACTCGTTGACAAAGTATTAAGAAATATTTCTTTCAAAAAAGATTTTACTGGCCTAAATTTGGTCTGAAAAAAAAAAGTACTTGGGAAAAGACTATTGGTTAGCAAATGATCTGAAGAAAGTATTGAATTGGCAAAAATATTGATATGAGGGATCTTTTTTGGTAATGTTTTGGATCTTTTATCAACCCCACCTTAATTTTAGTGCTTCAGGGAAAGCTGACAAAGTCTATAGTCTGAAGTCTATTATTTATCCTATTTGTACAGTTTTGTAAATCTATGATTATATAACACCATCATTTGGCTGACCTCAGATATTCTATTCAATTAAAATGACTAATCCTATGATCTATGGAGACTGTAAATTTAACTCAGAGTTGCAAATATGGTACTAAAATTTCCCACATCCCCTTCATCCAACTTCCCCCATGTTAACATGTTACATAATCATAGAACATTCATCACAACTAAGGTTTCATATTTGACTCTATCTTTTTTAAAAATGCAATTAATATAACTCAAGAATGCTGCTAAATGATAAACACATATGAGCACAAGAACATAAGAGGAAATATCAAGTATAGAAATCTCTGGGAGGGGAAACACTACTTCCAACCAACTAGAACACCAAGGTGTTTATGGCTGAGTAGAATTTCTGCTGGGACCTCCATGGTTTTTAGGACATAGACATGCAGTGCTGCAACAAAAGGAGAATCCTTTAAGTGAAAAAAAAAAGAAAAAAAAAAAAAAGAGGAGCAATGTAGAAGGTAAAAATTTAAGTGTAAGTGAAGTTCCACTGCACCCTATGGAAATTTAGAAACAGAGGAGAGAGATAAGGGCTCTTTTCAATGACTTTTCAACATAACAACTTTACTGTTAAATCATTAGAAGAACTATAGATTGTATGAAACATACTAAAATTAGTAAGAGAAAATCTGCAAACCTTGATCCCTTGGTAAACTTACTGAATATGCCATTAAGTTAGATAGTGAACTCTTCCTTGGCCTAATCCCAGCTAATTATAAGTCTGCTCACACCTTCTAACCTTTGCATAGTTAGCATCTTAGCAGGTGAATAGGTCAGGTCTTTAGGGTGTCAATCAAATCACAGAAACTTCACTCTTTTCTTTAACACTGTAAGCACATTTAACACAGGTCTCATTGAGGACCATGGAAATATGCTGAAAATAGTATCATAAATGAAATCAATTATTCATATGCTATTATTGCCATTTAGAATTTATATGATACCCATGTTTTAAAAATAAGAAAATTCTGAATTGATGTAGGTATGGGCCAGTCACAAAAGCAAAATATTATGAGAATAACTCCCAGGGCCCATTGGGTAAAGGGGCAATACCCTATTGTTTCTAAAAACAGTTGTTGATAGGAACTTTTCTATAAATATACCTACTCTGAATGGTTTGTGGAGAAAATAGAGGTGCCACATAAACTCTAATTCTAAAAATTTGATTTTATTCTAAGAATGGACATAGATCCCTGAAATATGCTTAAACAGAGAGATGCAAACAAAATTGCTTTGATCTTTATTCAAATCCACCAGCAACCCTGAGTGATCCTTATATCTAGAACAAAATTAAGAAATTCATGGAAAAGAATACCTACCTACCAAATATTATGATTTGTTTTTGTTTGTTGTTTTTCCTTCACTGAAGCCATTATTAACCAAGAACTCATTTCTGAAGGTCATTCTCATCTTTTCTGTGTCTATTATAATTTTATCAGTTGTACCTGATTCAATGTTCAACTTCATGAAGTCTTAACTGACCAATCCTCCTCAGGAATGTTCCTTCTTCCCCCACTCCGTATTTGTGTAGCATTTATGTTCTATACCACTTATTGGACCTTATTATATTATTTGTTCCTGTACCATACTTTCTATTCTTCTCAACTAGACTGATCTCCTGGAGAACAGAGCTGATGAACTTATTAACATCCCTTCCTATGGCAAACTTTCCTGGGTATTAAATCCTGATCTTCCCATGGAAATTAGTTTCTAACCTAGCCATGGACCATGATGGAACACTATGAATCACCTAAATCATCATTCCTTTTTATTCATCAAGTAATTAAAGCCTCATTAAGTGCAAAACACTATACTTGGGATATACAAAGATGATCCACATGTGATTCAGCCTCTATATGGCTTACTGTTTAAGAAGAATATACAACTACATAATTATAATACAAATGGGCAAGTCATAAATGTCTAGGGAGTTAAGTTAAAAGACTCTCCATGTGCTAAAGGTATTGGATTGAAGCTTGTTGGAGAAGAGGATTTATTAAGGAGAAAGTGTTAAGGAGGCCATTCCACACAATGGTGCTCTTTACCAATGCAGGAAAGCACAAAGAATCCACAGGTGCTAGTGCAGAGTTAAAACTGATAGAAAAAACACAAGTAATTCCAATTCATTTAGAAAAAATAAGCCAAGTCTAAATAATAAAGGAGATTAAATTTGACATTTGGGTATTTTGACTTTATTCTGTAAGCACCATTTTATCTTTAATTTGGTAGAATCTTAAACATGTTTTCAGGTAGTTCTTGTATCAGAGGGTAAGATAGGAATGGGAAAAGGATTTGGAAGACTGAGGTCTTAGTTTGTGTGATAGTTTGGAAAACATGCATTGGAAATAGAAAGGAGGGATGGATGAGAAGTATCACAGAAGTTTAATCAATAGAACATGTATGCATCATCTTTCAGCAAGCACTCAATCTCCTTCAGGAACTCCTATTGGAGGTTAAAAAAAATGTACTATATCTTACAGAATATTGGTAGATATTCAGGGTTCCCAGGGAACAAAGAGAAATTTGAGGAATTTTTCTACCAATATCTTTCAAACAAGAAAGGTTACACTAAAGATGATACTGTCTTTACAAGGAGGCAAAAAACATTTTAAAATAAGTATTTTTGAATAAAAGAGGTAAGAAGGTCAATATGCCAAAATAAATATAAAGCATCAGAACTACTACAAATAAAAAGAAATCCACTCCAGCCCAAGAGCAGGTCAAAAGATGGCTACTCAATTATCAGCTGTTTCTTTAGTTACACACTGGATATATTTAAAAATAAATACTTCTTTGGGTAAGGAAACTATGCTGCTAAACATCCACCAAAGATAAACATAGGACTGTGTACCAGAAAGGGGATGCTCAATGATCTCATAAGCTAAGTATTGTATGTTAAAATTCAGATATTTTTTATGCTATTTCTGTTGTCTTTTTGTTCAGCATCCAACAAATTGATTTTAAAGAATTTGAGTGTGATCTCAATATATACTTCTGGCATCACAGTATGTTATTAATGACTTAGATTAATATTTTGTATTGGACAAAAATGAAGAAAAGGAGATTATGAATCCAAGACTAGCAAATTTATTTACAAAGCCAAAGAACATTTTGTAAAGAAAGAAGGCAACATTGGAGCTAATAATAATTGCCCCAAAATAAACTATTCATAAATTAAACATAATGTTTACTTAGTAGGATACCTATTAACTTATATTGATCGAAGTAGTGACATTAATATGTGCAATCAAATTTGTTTTCCATGTAACATCTCTATTCCCTGTGGAATATTTTAGGATAATTGAGCATGCATAGGAGGAAGCTTTTTCTTTAGCATATGTGATCAACTGGTGCTAAAGATGCAGGAAAATTACAAGGAGTACTTGACTATGTTAAGTACTCATGGGCTGAAACAAATACAACTCAGCATGAAATTATATATATTTTGTGACTAAGTATGATAGGAATTTTTCCCATTATTTACTTTTATGTTTACAAAATAAAATTAAATGAATTTAGAAAATGAATTTTCTATTTAGAATTAATTTAGAATTAATTTCTATTAATTTAAAATTAATTTTCTAATAATTTAGAAAATGAATTTATCTACTCTCAAAGGGGGTCTTTTAATTTTACCAGCATGCACAAAGCAATGCAGCTCCATGCTACTGAGTGTAGTACAAACAAGGATGAAATGAAAAAACTGACGTAACATATGCTTTCCCAGAACAACCAGAAGACAAAATCAGACTGGGAAAAGCAGCAAGCAAATCATAAGAAAAAAATTTTTTAAATATTTTATTTATTTATTTGACAGAGAGAGAGAGATCACAAGTAGGCAGAGAGGCAGGCAGGGAGAGAGGAGGAAGCAGGCTCCCCTGCTGAGCAGAGACCCTGATGTGGGACTCGATCCCAGGACCCTGAGATCATGACCTGAGCTGAAGGCAGAGGCCCAACCCTCTGAACCACCCAAGTGCCCCTGTAAGGACAATTTTAAGTGTTTTTTTCTTTTTTTAATCAAAAAAGGGAAGTTGACCAAATTCCAAAAATTATGTGTTCCGAAAAATGGAACTTAAGTTGTCTGAAAGGTTAGGATGTATGGATTTATAACAGATAAAAGAGATAACAAGTGCCTGCAATACACCTGGATATGAGCAGGCGAGTGGCAAGACTTATCTATGGAGCAGTTCCTGAAATCTTTTAGCCACCAAAGACTATTTACTGAATGCATAGTCATCGTGCAAAACAGATGGAAGAGGGTCTCACTTTTGGATAGCAACATCATTATATTAAAATAAATCAGTAAGAGAAAAAAATGCAAAATGTAATTGCTTAAACTGTCTAAGGGGAGAAGGAGTACAGAAGACACACAATTACAAACTCTTCCTCTACATCTGGAGCAAAGAGATGTTAACTTCAAATATGCCATTACTATCCTTAGCATTACTATCAGCACCAAATTTTCCCAGAGCAGTAGGGAATGAACATTATGGTAACAATCCTTATGGCCCTTAACCTTCTTGCTAGCTAATTCTATGACATTATGGCAATTTATAATAGTCTCAGGTTCTATATAGTTGCTTTTGTTTACATGAAAAACAAGATCAAGACAGATTTTTCTACCTGTGTTTTATTTTCCCACAGAGAGGAGATATTCAGAATTCTGGAATTATGGCAAGTTTACTACCTATACATATACAGTATATTGTTGTTAATTTTCTCTACAATTCTACTAAAAAAAGAAACGAAAGCCCTCTAGCTAATATGCTTTAGGTTCATCCGTGTTGTTGCAAATGACAGGAGCCTACACACACACACACACACACACACACACACACACACACCCCTAATTACCTAGATACTGATAACTTATAAAAAAGGAAGTTGTGCAGGAACCTGAAGCCAAGTGTGCTGATTGAGAGAAGAAAATGCTTGAACTCAGATCAGTAGATGTAAATTTGCTGAATAAGAAATATGTAAATTGGTTAAATTTTCAAGAGGGAGTCATTTTCCTTTCTTTACCCCTCACGCTGAGAACATTTTTCTCCCCCAAAGATTATGGTCACTAGAGGTTGAATATCCACTAAAAAGCACATTGCAGTACAATTATACGTCAAAGCTTGCTAGACAGAAAGTGTGCCAGTCTTTGTGGGTATTGATATCTTTGAAATAAAATGTGTGTTAACAAATAGTCTACATTGGTGATCCAAGTTAATTGCATCATTATGTTGTGATAAGGCAATGCAATTAACACATTTCACTATACAGAGATCTCAGGATGGGTATCCAATTAACTCAGGTCACCAGGCGCCTTGCTTAGGATGAGGCTTTCAGTCTGCTCCCACATTGACTTCACACAGTTGCCTATCTCCTGAAGTGCAAGAAAACCTTTTTAAGAAACAAGGCAATTTCGAAAAGGTTAGGGTAAAACTGCTGTACCAACTTGGTTCAGAATATGCTATGCTGATAAATCTCTTCCAATGTGTCAGGAAAATATTGTTTAAAATTGAGCAGAGTGACTAGAATATGCAAAAGTTCATCATTGTTTTCCATAAATATTTCATTCACTCATTATAACAAAGCTGAGGGTGTTCGACTTGACTATAGTTTCAAAAATATCAGAAAGCATGGAAATCATATTCGATAATGGTATATTTAAAACTGAGATTACTGGGATATCACAAACATAGCAACAACCTAGCATGTCATTTTGGAAAATAAATACTTTTAAAAACATGGCAAGGAAATAGCTTTTAGATTTGTAAAGAAAGGTAGAACATCATACTGGGGTTCTTTAATTCATGTGATAACCCCCTAAATAGAACTGAGCAAAAGCAAAATGATTATTAGTACCACACTTTCCAGCAAAAACTGGTAGACTGCTTTTGCCACTCCATACTATTTACTTATCATTTTATAAACGCTTGTCATGCTGTAATGTAATTATTTCAAAGCCTGTTTTACAGTAATGTAAATTGCTTAAGAACAGGGAACATTCAGGGCTGTCTGGGTGGCTCAGTCATTATGCCTCTGCCTTCAGCTCAGGTCATGATCCCAGTGTCCTGGGATTGGGCCCCACATTGGACTCCCTGCTTGATGGGAAGCCTCTCTTACTCCCCCTGCTTGTGTACCCTCTCTAGCTATGTTTCTGTCAAATAAATAAATAAAATATTTAAAAAAAAAGAACAGAGAACATTCACCCTTTCATCCCTGTTATTATACAATTCATTCCTCAATAAGTATTTGAATAAACATGAGAAAATTTATGAATAGCAATGTAATATATTCCATTATTCATTAGGCCATACAGACATTGGTCTTTTGCAGTTATTTGAAAGGAAGCCATCCTTAGATTCATATAAAGGGGGAAATAAATAGAATGGCAGCATCAAGTTATATTCTACATGAATGAAAGGCCCTAGTCCACCAGAATGGTATGCAGCCAGTTGGAAAAGCTATGAAGTGAAACTAAACATAGTCGTTGAAGTTGGTTCAGATGCTGGGAGAAACTCCAGACTGATAGGTCATACAAAATATCTGAACATAAACCAAGGTAATGCATGGATATTGACATTCCTTATCTGGGAAATAGAACACTAAATGATATTTCCTATGTCTCTGTCAACACAATGCCTATCTTTTTCTGTTTAAATATTTTATTTATTATTTATTTCAGAGTGAACAAATATGAGGATGTGAGAAAGGGGAGGGGCAGAGGGAGAGGAGAGAGAATCTCAAGCCTACTCCCACTGAGCACAGAGTCTGACCTGGGGCTTGATCACATGAACCTGAGATCATGTGCTGAGCTGAAATCAAAGTTGGCCCCTTAACTGACTGAGCCACGCAGGCACTCCAGTGACTGCCTCCATAAGCTCTCTTCAACATTCCCTGGCCACTTCACTGAGATTTACAGACTGGTCTTGGTCTCAATCTTAGACAAGATCTTGGTTGCAAAGAAGCTGAGGTACCGGTCAAAAACCAAGACAGGGTTGGTCACCGGAAAAAACATAGTTATCCCGAAGCTAGAGACAACATGGGATGGGGTCTTCTAAATCAATCCCAAATCCAAGATACAGCATTAACTATAGCAGTAGGTTGACTTGGAGGTTGAATGACTGAATTTTAAGCCTTATGTTGCTTTCCCTTTTTTCCCTGTTTAAAGTCAGACTTGGTTGCAGAGACAAGACTGGTCTGAACCTGCTAATAGGAACTGAGCACACTCCGTCTATCAGTAAAAAAAAAAAAAAAAAAAAATATATATATATATATATATATATATAACATGAATGAAAGGCCCTAGCAGAATATAATATGGTATAATAAACCAGAATCATTTTTAGGCTAAAAATGTCTAGTTGCCTTGTATTTAAATTCACTTCATGAAGTCATGAATAGGGCACATAATGAAGGACTGAATGTGCCAGTAGGGAACAAAGATGGCAGACTTAGTGTTAGGCACTGCCTAATTACTTACCATGTCATATATATATTTTTTTTTTACTGATAGACGGAGTGTGCTCAGTTCCTATTAGCAGGTTCAGACCAGTCTTGTCTCTGTAACCAAGTCTGACTTTAAACAGGGAAAAAAGGGAAAGCAACATAAGGCTAAAATTCAGTCATTCAACCTCCAAGTCAACCTACTGCTATAGTTAATGCTGTATCTTGGATTTGGGATTGATTTAGAAGACCCCATCCCATGTTGTCTCTAGCTTCGGGATAACTATGTTTTTCCTGGTGACCAACCCTGTCTTGGTTTTTGACCGGTACCTCAGCTTCTTTGCAACCAAGATTTTGTCTACGAATGAGACCAAGACCAGTCTGTAAATCTAGGTGAAGTGGCCAGGGAATGTTGAAGAGAGCTTATGGAGGCAGTCACTGGAGTGCCCGCGTGGCTCAGAAGGTTAAGCGTCCAGTTGCTTTTATAAACTATATTTAAGGGAAGTTAAAATATTTTTCTTATGGTCATGATGAAGGTGCTTGAATATTAACCAACTTTCTTAGTTTCTTTTCAAAGAATTGTACAGTTAACTACAGAAACTTAGTTACTATATCCTTGTCTATTTTTAAATGCCCTCCATTAATTAATAATATTTGACCTGAAAAATCATGTTACACATACTGGATAAGAGAAATGAAAATGATTTTATTCTCATTAATCTCTCCATATAAGTTCTGGGAAGATAGAATCTCCAAGGTTGAACTGACATTTAATATTGCAAAATGACCAGTTTTCAAGGAGAATGTGTTTACCTTTTTAATTTCTGTTGTTTTTCTAACTGAAGCTAATTTGAATCTTCTCTAAATGTTTTAAAGTTAAAATAAATTAACTTTAATAAAAAAATAAAATCTACCTTTAATATCAATTAGTCAAGGAATTTTATAAGTAAGAAAACTCTACCACACCATGTGATTTACATTACCCACTGTTGATATGCTTTCTCAAGCTGAAACCTGCTCTTGTAGGTTACAAGAATTCTGAAACCATTTTAGGAATTCAACAATTAAAGATTCCCGATAGGATGGTAATATACAAATAGTGTTTTAGTCCCTTAGATATTTAGCTATCTGAAAAGTAGTCACTTGGTTGATGTTGCCCTGAAATCCAAAACCTTCTATGGAATGCTAAAGCAATACAAAAATAGTGATGTCTAATATTTAAGTGCCCACACAAATTAGTTGATTAATGCAATGGAAATGTCATGAAATTTTTCTAAAACTTTCTTCTCTTTTTGTGCTATGAAAAAGAAAGCTCCCTCAACTAGTCTATTTCACATGGCCATGTAATCTTAAGAATTAAAAATCACATACATGTACATTTAACCTTCCAAGAATCATTTCAAAATTGTGCCATATGCAGTTAGTAAATTGTATAAACCATAAAACCTTTGTTTTTCAAATAGATTCCATTCTAAATAAAAGAAAATATGGTATTAATTATTTTGATAGATTAGAAATTCTTGTTATATTGAAAAATAGAAGCTTTCTCACTAATATTTAATAATTTAAAGATAACCGTAATTGACCACTAACCTACCAAGTTTTACATTTTCCAAGCTCAGACCTATATTTTCAGTATATTTTTTTTCCTTTCAGGACAAAGGCAGATGTTCTCTTGTAAATCTACAGTTATAGAATCCATGGACTGTAGAACATTACATTTTACTTTTCATTTTTGCTATATTAATTAAAACTGTATGATGTTTTCTGGGCAGAAGAATGATTTAAATGGGATTTTTTTATTTTTATATTTTAAAGACTTTGATAGAGTGAGAATGAGTGTAAGTGAGCAGGGAGAGGAGGAGAGGGAGAGGGACAAGCAGACTCCACACTGAGCCGTGTGACCCTGAGATCATGAACTGGGTTGAAATCAAGAGCTGATGCCTAATGACTGAGCCATTCAGGCACCCCTAGGTGGGATTCGTAATAATTCTAGAACAATTACATATTATAAAGCCTACGTATCAATAGTTCAGTCTTTTCTAGACTGTTTCCAAAATAACTATTTTTGATTATAAGAATGAATTTGATGAAGTTTATACTGAAAATTTTTAAAAAATATTTTATTTGTTTATTTGACACAGAGAGAGATCACAAGTAGGCAGAGAGGCAGGCAGAGAGAAAGGAGGAAGCAGGCTCCCCGCTGAGCAGAGAGCCCAATGTGGGGCTCGATCCCAGGACGCTGAGATCATGGTCTTAGCTGAAAGCAGAGACTTTAACCCACTGAGCTACCCAGGCGCCCTATACTGAAATTTTTATTCCCATATTCACAAACTCACTATTACCCTAATTTGCTTTGAACTTTATAAATAATCCTAAATATTGAAATAGATCTTTGTTTTAGCAGTTCTAAAAGTTTTGCTTAGGCTTTGGCCAAACCAATATAATTCTGAGCTAAGACCTAAGTAAAGCTTAAGTATCCTTATGCTGAGTGGATCTTATCTCATGATTTCCTATAGAAGAGGCAAAATGGGGAACTTAAATAGCAGGGTACTTAAGTAATATTTTCTTTGATCTGCTAGTATATAGATACAAAACACGAGAAATCTAGACACTGATATTGTTTTAAGCACATCCTCCCCCACCCCCCGCCAGGATAGATTTAAAGCAAAAATAGCTGTGGTGACTTAAGGACATTGTCACTCTGGTAGCAAGCATTTATATGGCAATTGTTCGATCACAAATTACAACATTTGAGACTAGGTATAAGAGACAAATTCAAAACTCAAAGACTAATGGACCTCTCATTATCTGGGAAGACAGAAAGAGAATCCAATCAATAAGATTACCTCTATCCATGTGCCCCTTGAAAGGTCCCCAACGTCATAAATGGGCTCTTCCAAACACAAACCAAAGCCCTATTTCCCTCATTTAATTCCTCATTGGGACTCTCATTTTCTCAGTCTCTTGACTATGAAATGGAAAGGAATAGACACATTTGAAGGCTTCAGGACTTTATTTTCAACTAGTTCCTCCTTAATGGCCTCCACAACTCTCCAAACAATGTATGTTTGTTTGTACATTTGATGGATTTATATATTTGAGATAGTACCACTTCTATTTCTTGTTTCAGACTAGTTGGAAATTAACTTACTATTGGTTTCTTACAGCTGATACAAGTTCCTAACATTTCTATGTTTATACCAATGCTCATTAATGGTCTGAAGTGGAATACAATTCTAATGGAATATTTCATATTATTTATAGCTTCAGAAATTAAAAACAAAGTAGCTTTGAGGCAAGACTCATTTTCTGGTCAGGGCAAATAAGTTTTTTTTTTTTTCTTAGCTATGGAAGGATGAATTTTTCTTGGCCAAATCTTCAATAAAAACTCTTCTGGGGTTATCAGGGGCTGCCTAAAATAATATCCAAGACACTGTCTCCATCTGACAGAGAGGAAATTTGAGAGGAAACGGGTTCCAGCTGTGCTGAAGGACACTAGTGGCAAGGTTTAGGTTTGGAACTTCTATCTCCTAACTCTGGGGTGATGTTCTTTTCATTTAAGGATACTTAACAGCCTAATTAAGTATCTAACATTTCAAAAGACTCAGACAACTAAAACAAACAAAAAGCATCCAGATCGGCAAGGAGGGAATCAAACTTCCACTGTTCTCAGAAGACATGATAATCTATGTTTAAAACACGACAATCAAAAGTTGCTAGAATTGTACAGGAATTAAGCAAAGTTGCAAGATATAAAATCGATGCACAGAAGTCTGCTGCATTTCTATACACAAGTAATGAAGCAGCAGAAAGAGAAATCGAGGAAAAGATCCCATTTACAACTACACCAAAAACTCTAAGATACCTAGGAATAAACCTATCTAAAGAGGTAAATGATCTCTACTGTGAATACTTGAAACTCTCATAAAATAAACTGAAGAGGACACAAAGAAATGGAAAAACATTCCATACTCATGGATTGGAGGAATATTGTTAAAATGTCTTTAGGACCCAAAGCAACCTACACAACATATCAAAATATCACCAGCATTTTTCACAGAGCTGAAACAATTCTAAAATTTGTATGGAACTAGAGAAGACCCTAAATAGCTAATGTAATGTTGAAAAAGAAAAGCAAAGATGGAAGCATCACTGTTCTGGACTTCAAGCTGTACTACAGAACTGTAATTAACAAGACAGGAATCTCAATTTTTTTCTCTTTAAAGATGTTATTTATTTATTTGACGGAGAGAAACACAGCTAGAGAGGGAACACAAGCAAGGGGAGTGAGGGTGGGAGAAGCAGGCTTCCCACCAAGCAGGGAGCCCGACACAGGGCTGGATCCCTAGACTCTGGGATCATGGCCTGAACCGAAGGCAGACACTTAATGACTGAGCCACCCAAGCACCCCAGGAATCTCAAATTTTTATATGATGCACATGATCATGTACACAAATCTGTTATGCCTAGCATGTGAAAACAGGATAATTTTAAACAGATGTGGGAATCATGTCTGGGGTTATATGTCTTAATGTGGGGATTATGTGTATATTTGGACTTCATTTTGGGGAGCCACTAGAGATAAAGAAATCCATAGTCATCTTCTGTAGCAACAAGCTCTGAGAGCTAAGGGAGAGGATTATGTTTAAAACACGACATACAGGTCTTCCAATAAAGATAGAATATAAGAACCCTGGAAAGGAGGGACAACAACATAGTTGGGGCATCCAATGCAAGGACAGACTCTCAAATGAGGATCTTCATTTTTGATGTGCTGTATTGTAACTCACCTGAAAATTCTTGAATAGCTTACTCCAGGGAAACAATAGCAAAATGACACAGGAAGAAAAAGCTGCTTCTGCCTTTTCTCTGTGTTTTGTAGGGCACCTTATAGTATACGGAAGATCTTTTCTCCTTGTTCTCTAACACCCCAGATTTTCTGCAGTTTTGAGGCTCACTGACTTAACACTGAGCCCCTAAATTCAGAAGCAGTAAAGAAGCGTAAGTCAGACTTTCTCTCCACAGTTTGTTTTGTCCTTTGCAAAAATAACCATTAGAAGTAATATTGTCTGGCATCATTTTATTTTTGACACCTTTATATCTGAAATAGTATCTTAAAATCCTTGATCTGAACTAATACTGAACATGGATAGCAATGAAGCTAGCTTACTTAAAAGTAAGCAGCAGGATAGGAAGTACCTGTGTACTTCATACTAGCAAATGAGTTGAATTTGTCTGGCAAATAAAGACATGAATCACCTCCTTGCTTAAAGGTGCTCATTCTTTGGAGCATGATTATTCCAACAGAAAAAATAGAACAGCCACTGTTTGCTCAGGTTACAACCAAGAGTGATAGCTAACAGAAGACATTACTGAAACATTTGGTGATGATACATTTGCATTGAAAAATCTATAAGATCCCATGTGTAGCTTGTCAATAGTGTATAAACCTAGATCAGGCCTTGATCAAGAGCAGCAAGTGCTTATCTTGGAAAAATCTACTTTTCTTTTTCATGTTTGGATTCTGTTAAGGTGATTTACTGACTGAATTTTAGATCTCATGTACAAAGACTGAAGGTTATCAGCGTTCTTTGAATGTGAATTAATACTCTGTTATGGGATTCAATTTCTCTCTGAATTTTAATTTTGAAGATGCTCTTTTTTGTTTCGTTCATGTTAATAATTAGAATTTTAATCATTTCATGTTCCCATGGAAGTACTGCAGAGACAGAAAAAGAAGCAAATGCAGTTAGATATACAAATCATAAAGTGTCAGCTCTGAGACCACACCAAGATCATAATATACCAGAGAGAGATCTCCAGTGTAAGCCCAATCTCATCGCTCTTCTAATCCTTAAGGAGCGAATGATGAAAAGATGTTTACTGACTATAGAACTTTTCCTTTCCTGGTGATGATGCCTCCTGGTCAACTGTGTAAGCTGTCACCTAGACATATTAAATTGCCTTCACTTGTACCCATAGGAGGCCACTAACTGAGCCTCTTGCTCAGAGAGGAAAACAAACACCAGACTTTCCAGTTATTCCCCAAATCAAAAAAAAAAAAAAAAAGAATAGATATCAGAAGGAATTCACAGAGAAAATGGAAACAGTCCACTCTCTTGGATAAACCTTTAAAGCAGAATCTATTTTCACCTTCCAGAAAAGCAGACATTAAACTACACTTCACCTTTTCCAGCATCTCTCTCCCCATACAGCCACATTTTATGAATGGAAGAACATGAAATAGAAAATATAATGTCCCGGTTAAGGTTGATTCAACAAGACAGTGTGAGACTTCATGAGACCAAAATAATAATGTTAACAGGTAACCAAAAAGTAATTCCATTGTAACTGCATGCTTCTGAAATCATTTGCCCTTATGATAAAAGGTATTTACTAGCATAGGGTTTCTATTGTAAGCTAACTTTGTACAATATAGGATAGCTTTAAAGTTGTCTTTAGGTAGGTATAGAGATTGTTCAGGGAGATTTTGCTAATACTCTTTCAAGATAAAAGATAAATTGCAAGGAGAGGTCTATCAGTACCTGAAGATAATACTGGAGCAAGAAAAGATTTGTAGTTTTTAAATTTGTCATCCTAATTGCCGTTGGACAACTCTGAGACGAAGGGGGCTGACTCTAGACATTCAATTTACACAAAGTATTTTTTTAAACCAGATTCTTTAACTATCATTAGATAAATAGTAGAATCCAACCACACATGTACCATATAACTGAGAATAGACTTCTCAAAACATAGGTCCTCACATTATTCAGTCCTCATGTTCATAAGATCTTTCCAACAAAAAAGGTTTCAAGTGATTTCACCCTTCTCAAATTTTAAACCCAGAAGGACATTTTAAATCCAGTACAAGTTGTGCCAACCTGAAGTCCTCATGTTCAGACAGATAATTTACCATTGTTTTTATACTACTAGGTCAATTCTACAGTTTCATCTTTTTAAAGAGAACATTTCAATTTCTTGAACTTTTTCCAGAGATTTTTTAAAAAGATTTTATTTATTGATTTCATAGAGCTAGATCACAGGTAGGCAGAGAGGCAGGCAGAGAGAGAGGGGGAAGCAGGCTTCCTGCTGAGCAGAGAGCCCAATGGGGGCCTTGATCCCAGGACCCTGAGATCATGACCTGAGCTGAAGGCAGAGGCTTTAACCCACTGAGCCACCCAGGCGCCCTTTCCAGAGATTTTTATCTTCAATAGCCACCTCAGTACTCTGGCAATAGTGAGAGCTCCAAAAGCATTTGACTGGAATTAAATATGTTGCTTTCCACCTGCCCTTTGAAATACATTCCACCAATTGTTCTTTTGTGTCGTCTTTTTCTCCCCCTTTTCTTTTGTTGTAATATTGTACCAAAATCAGCCATATGCTAACAAATTCTAGCATCACAAAATATAGGAGATATCACATTAAAGGCATTTGGGGAATGGATAGATTTTTAAAGAAGTTATTTAAAATAAAGCCTTCTACAATTTTCAGCTATTTCTCCCTGGAAAATGTTAATCTCTGTTTTTCTCTGTTCAGTTTCTTGAGACTGTAGAGAAACCTGTCTGCCTCCCAGCATAGCCTCTACAAAAACATCAAGTGGGAAATCATCGAGCTCTGCCATAGCATTTGCTTTTTATGTGGTTCATTTTATGGGAGCACCTGTTCATGTAGATAAATGATGTCAAACTTGGATTCCAGCCTAAAAGATAGCGACTTCGGCACAGAGAGCCAAGCAGGAGTTGGACCAGCATGCAGCAAGCAAGTCCATCCAGCCTCTGTAATCGGGCCCTAAAGGCCCACGTTTGCAGCAGCTGGTTAGACCTCCTACAGGTCTGCTCATCCTGCTTACTACGGAAGAAATACATAAACCCAAATGCTGGGTGAACATTCATCTATGGCCACAGATTAAAATAGGTCCTCTAGTTTATATTCGTTGCTTGACAATAAAAGAGTCCATTTGAAGGAACATGGTCTCATGCACGTAATTTGAAGTGTGTCAGTTATCATAAGTACACACACACACACCAGATTTTGTCTACTTTCACCTGTTGTCAATTCTACAATAAAGAGGCTATTTCAGAGTTAAAAAGCACCACGATAGAGAAAACTGTTCCCAATCTCACAAAGTTTTTATTTTCTGTCCAAATATACAAACTATCCTTTGAAGCACGTCTTCATCAGTCCAAAGTTGGACAAAAACTTAATGTTAATTGGGGGTAGTAATCAGTTTTACCAGAAATAGAAATCATTTTAAGAACCAGTTTAGTTGCCAAATAAATACCAGCTTTATGAAAATACATACTGTAAACACATAACAGTCTACAAATCACTTTCATAATTATGGGTAAGTAGGACTGCATTTACTGGTGTGGAAAACACGCCAGCATAGATACTTATGTGGAAAAGGCAAGGGCGAAAACTGATGTGCTATCATTTTTGAGGAAACAATGGTAAATATTTACAAATATATGGACTATTTTGGTATGATACAAGAATCTATGAAAGTGCTTACCCCCTGGAGAGGACATTGCCTGGGTGGGAACAGAGAAAAGAGGGAGAGTTTTTACATTGTTTGGAACATACTGTATTTTAGATATTGTGTTTCTTATTATGAAAGAAAAAGAAAAAAAATTAAGTCTTATCAGTGCCAAAGAATTTACTAATGCCATATCACTACAGTTATAACAAGGTTATATTTTTTGTTATTACCAATGTCTTAGCATTACTTCATTCAACCCTATGAAATTTGGATTATTAACTCTCCATTCATATGTTGAAGGGGTTTATGGAGCCCAGGGTGGTGTTATTTGTTATTCAATAAGACAGAGCCAGAATTCTCTTATTAGCTTCAATACCCATTTCTTCAGATGTCAGAAACACCTTACTCTGCTTAGGGTAATGAGAGGCTTATCTTGAGCTAATGAAATCCACAGTGAGGGAACACAGTCCACACAGTCTCCATAAATTTCTGCAAAAATGACACTCAATAAAATGGTCATTCTCCTAGGCCATCATCTGTGTAGGTATTTGTAAATGGGAGGCTCTAATCCCACAGAATCCAAAGCAGCAAACAACTCATTTCTTCTGCATTGTTGACCCACGGTACTACACAGAACGGTGAAGGCAGGCCTGCTTGAGCCGGCACAGTTTTTACCCAGCTCCCTGTAGCTGGCTGGTGTGGGTGAGAAGACTCTGTTACTCTTGGATTTATGCTTCCCTGTTGCTGGCCCCAGCCTCTCCCCCAACATATTACAGTGGTCCACTTCTCAACTCTTCAAGAGTGGAAGCAATGTGGCCTGGTTCTTATTCTATTCACTTTTCAACGGTACTCTTCTGGCATAAATTATCTTCCTAGTTTCCCTTAATCCCTCCCTTTTGATTATCAAGATCCTTATGAATTTCACTGCAAGTTCTAGAGACAATCAATGCACACAGTTCTGGCCAACTGAGGATATTATTAAGTATAGAGCAATATGAAGAAGAAACTGACAAAAATTTTGTATTTCCAGGTATCATCTCCCTACATGTAGATAAAGACACCAAGACAGGTTAATCCAATCAAAGTAACAGTTACTGTAACTGGACTCCCTTCTAAAGGGTTAACTTGCTTCAAGCTAATACCGTCCCTAGTTGTTGACCTGTTCCTTGATATGTAGCAGACAGACAGACGGACAAGTCACCTGGAGGAGTGAAGGACCAGACCCTTCCAAGCCGCAGAGCCCTGCAAGTCTGTTTGAAGTAACCTCAGATTTTTTATTAGCCTTGAAATTTTTTAGCAAAAAAAAAAAATTTAGCAAAAAAAAATTTTTTTTTAGATATCTGTAGACCTTGTACCCCTTTGCATAAAGAACAGGGTCTTCTTGCACATCATAAAACAGAAATTGGGCCCCTTGCACAACTGCCTAGCACTGAAATAACGTCTGTACTTGGCACAGTCTAATCTACAGGTGCTAAAGAAATATTACAGACCCCTGCCTTCCCTTCACTCATGAACCACTCCAAACTCCCTTAAAGTGCCCTGGGCCAAGCACAAGCCTCTGAGTTGGCTTCTGGATGAGCGCCTGCCTTCTCCCCAGGTTGCTGGCCTCTTGAATCAAGCTCAAATTGCTTTCCAATCAAAACTCATCCCTTGAGTATCAGCCTTTCGAGCAACCGGCAGCCAAACTCGGCTTCAGTAACACTGCTATTCTGAGAGAGGCTCAAGATGGACGTGTCTAACTCCAGCACTCAGGTTTTAAAGCATTAGCTTTTACATTATTTCATGCCCTTCAAGACAAACCCAGACAGTCGTTTTCCACTGTTGCCACAACAAGCTACGGCCAATTACAACAGCTTAAAACAACACAAATCCATCATCTTACATTTCTGGAGGTTGCAAGCCCAGAGTGGGTCTCAATGGGCTACAAGCAGGCTTCAGCAGGGCTGTGCTCCTTTTGGAAGTTCTGAGGAGAATCTGTGTTCTCACTATTCATGTTTTTCGCCTGTGGCTCCTTCCTCCAACCTCAAAGCCAGAAATGGCAACTGAAGACCTTCTCATACCTCGTCACTTTGCTACTAACCCTGCTGGCTCCTTCGTCCATGTTTAAGTAAGCTTGTTGTTACATTGGGTCCACCTGCATTACCCTGGTTACTCTCGTTCAGTATACCTGACTGCATCCTTAATCCCAGCTGAAACCTTAATTCACTCTTGCCCTGGAACATAACATTTCATAGGTTGCAGGTGTTTTGGGGGGAGAGGGTTAGGAAGTAAATATCTTCATGGATCAATTATTCTACCTATTAAAAATAGGAATAGTTATCCTCATTAATACATTTAAAAAGCAAGGTTTAGGGGTACCTGGGTGGCTCAGTAGGTTAAGTGTCGCCTTGGGCTCAGGTCATGATTCCAGGATTCTGGGATCCAGCCCCATATCCGGCTCTCTGCTCAGCAGGGAGCGTACTTCTCCCTCTCCCTCTGGCTGCCACTCCCCCTGCTTGAGCACCCTCTCTCTCTCTTTCTGTCCAATAAATAAATAAAATCTTTAAAAAAAAAAGTGAGGCTTAACGACACTGTATCATTCACCTAAATTTGCACAGTTAATAAGTTAAAATATTGGGAAAGCTTCTATTCACTTTGCCTACTATCTTTTGTATCTCTCAGTGTTTAAGGCAGGAAAGAGATGATAGGTTCAAGTTCGAAAATTTAAGGAGAATTTAATAAAATGATTAATTTTTTAAATGTGGCTTTTTTTCACTTAACATGATGTCCTCCAGGTTCATTTATCACTTTTACTTGGTCCATTCATCTGTCGATGGACAAGAATTGTTTCCATAACTTGGCTGTTGTAAATAATCCCTTTCAGATGTTCATTGTTAGTGTATAAAAACACAAATGATTTTACTACATGAATAAGCCAGTCACAGAAGGATAAATATATGAGGTATCTAAAACAGCCAAATTCATAGAAGCAAAAAATATAATAGTAGTCTCCAGGGGCTGGGAGGATGGGGAAAATGAAGATTTATTGAATATGCATGAAGTCTCATTCTACTGAATGAATAAGTTCTAGAGTTGGTATGGTCTTTATTACCGTAGTGTATTATTACACCATATTACATCATAATACACCTGTATTATTTACACTTCAAAATTTGCTTTAAGGCAGTTTTCATGTTAAGTGTACTTTCCAAAAAAAAAAAAGGAGGAAATTCTTAAAGGTGGATATGCCTATAACTTTACTTGTGGTGATGGTATCATGGTTATTTGCACATGTCCAAACTCAGCAAATAGTATACATTAAATATGTGTCCTTCTTTGTCTATAACTTTTCTCAAAAAAGCTATTGGCAGCTGTAGGGAAATTCTAAGGGATAATGCTCTCCATGAGAACTTTACCAAAGTTCTTTCTATTACTACTCTGAAAAGGTAAAGGGTATGATCAGAACTCAGAGCCTGTGTGGAAAAAAGACCTGTATAGACAGGCTGGCAGGACTTGAGATCTTTTGTTATGGAAAACAGCTGCCCAGTGGTGACCCAGAGATCTGGATCTGGAGGAGCAAAAGAAGACTCATGGGAATTTCTTCACATTGCTTTATTGATTTATTATTGATTTAAATTAGTCTTCAT
This sequence comes from Spilogale gracilis, assembly GCA_004023965.1. Lineage (NCBI taxonomy): Eukaryota > Metazoa > Chordata > Mammalia > Carnivora > Mephitidae > Spilogale > Spilogale gracilis. Next base: position 19,203 of record PITA01011369.1, on the reverse strand, counting down.
TGCTGTTTTTGAGGTTCTACTAAACATTTAAATTTTATCACCAATTAGTATGGAGGTAGTCAGAATCTGATCATTTCCTCCATGTCACCTCTTCTATAAAAGTATACTTATTTACCTGCTCTTATTTGACTGGCTTTATTCACTGAAAATAACTTATGATCAAGCTTCTAGTGGTTTCATTATGGAATAGGTCTTTTCTGGTGTAGGCAGTCCAAGACTTAACAGGGTTAAATTATTGAAAAGGTGTCATAGGTTAAAATTACTCAAGTTGAATCTGACTTGACCATGTAATGATATAATAATTAAGGTGTTGAACATAGAAATAACCATGGAAATCACATTTAATCTACTATAAATGATTATTAGAATGTTATATATAAATCAATTAATGAGTGCAACTTAATAATTGGCCTTATAAAAATATCTTTAACATAGTGACAAGTTCAGTCCCCCTTACAAGACCAATTAGCAACACCATAGATAAAAAGTCGTTGTAGAAATCTCAGAACCTAGAGGTGTGGCTGAAGCACCCTTTGGGATCACAGAAACCAAGAACGTTAGAAGGATAAGATCAGTTTCACGTCCACCACATTGCCACTCCCCGAGGTGGGCACAGAGCCATATCAAGAATAATCCCCTGGGCCTACAGTTTTTCTAATGAAAAAAGAGAATCTGTGATGGACATCCAGCTTTTCCCATCTTATGGGAGCTTCATGGGAGGCAGAGTCAGGTTTCACCTCACCGGGATCTCTAAAGGAATCGAGAGCTGCACCACTGAGAGACAGATAGAGATAGAGAAGGAGGTGGGGCTTACAACAGCCAGCGCTCAGATGGTGGAGGATGCTGTTTATTTCTGTGTGGTCCAGGACCTGAGTAAAGATTCCAGCAACTGCTTTGCCCATCTACAGAGTCAAGCTGGTAGCCCAATCTTACCAGGGAGCTTGGTTGGCAGTTCAGCCTGATTTAGGTCCTTAGCCAAGGGGCCATACTGCTGTGGAGCATGTTCTATGGCCCTGTCTGGGCAGTAGAGCAAGTTCAAAGATCTTCCCAATGGCTGAGCATAACCTGGAGTCCTGCTGCACTGGGAAGCATGACCACAGGTGTCTGGCAGCTGGAAAACACATCCTAAAGTCTGCTCCGGCAGGAAAGAAAAATCACAACACCACCTCAATGCTCAGAATAGCATCCAGTCCCACCACATCAGGAGTCCACAGGCCAGAAAACCAGGTAGCCATGGAGCCCCTTCTACAGCTCTGGTTGGGAAAGGAACTAAGTGAGTAGCTATGCCCATTTGTTGATCCTAGCCGCTGGTAACTCATTACCAGGGAGCCTGAAGAGTGATCCTGGTCAGGCTCAGAGCACAATTTGTGGTACTTCCCCTCTGTAGAGTCCAGCCTACAGCCCTGCTGAACACAGTCAGTGGCCTCACCCAGAAAGATGGCTCAGCCAGTGGACGCCCCCCCCCCCAGTTGCTAAGCATAGCCTGTGACCCGAAAGCTTAGATAGAAAACCTACCCAACTTCAGAATAGTCTCCAGAGGACCTTCCTAGTGGCCTCAACAAAAAAAAGCTCAACAAAGAAGCACCAGTGACCAGTGGTCTATCCAATCACCCCATCCAAATTTAGGGCAAGCCTGTAGCCTCCCTTGATGGCAGAGCATAGCCTGAAGCTCCATTTGACTACAAAACTTTACCTGTAGCTTCGACCTGAACACAGAGTCCAGTGACCAGCACCATATGGTCAGGTTGCCTAGCCTGCAGACCAGCCCAGTCACAGACTCCGAACAGTGGCAACATAGACTGCAACTCTAGCCAGTGAGACGTAATCCTGCATCCCAGGTAGTGGTGCCACCTACCTACAGAGCATAGCTAGCAGCAACGCCCCATCAGCCATCCCATCCGCCAGCCTGCTTCCACACAAAGCCCAGCCAGTGGGCTCAGCCGGCCAGGGAGTCTAGATAACCAGACAGTGGCGAGCCCCTGACTCTGCCTGGGCATTATTCTGATACCAAAGCCAGGTAAAGGCACTACAGGAAAACAAACGAACTACAGGCCAGTATCCCTGATGAATAGAGACACAAACATTCCCAAGAAAATACTAGCAAACTGAATTCAACAGCACATTAAAAGGTTCATACACCATAGAATGAAATACAATATAATGGTGTTTATAACCCTTTTAATCTCATTATAATTGTTATCTCTAAGTAGTAAATCTCTAAGTAGTAAAACATTTACTGTAAATGTTAGAAATATTTAAAAGACATTTTTATCAGGATATTAGGATGCACAATTTTTCCTTTTGTACATAGTTTTTTGAGACAACATCTGAAGGCATCAGAGCTATTTGTTCTTTAGCTGCATTTGATAAGGGAAATCTGTGTTCTAAGGTGGCAGAGCAATCCAGCAGGGAAATCCCAGTCCCGGCTCTAGGACCATTCCGAGTTTTCCCCTTAGCCTCGCCAGCTGTGGCCTCAAGAGTGGCACAGATACAAAGTAGAAGTGTATAAACTGCCCCCATTGTTTGTGCTCAGGGCTCAGACCCTGAGAGGTTACTCTCCTCACCCTGAGAGGTTACTCTCCTCTGAGCCTGCTTGCAGTGAACAAACCTCTAATCCTTCAAGGTCTCCAAGTGCCACTTGGTTCTTCAGTCAGGATCCAGTCCAGATACCGTAACACATTCAAGAGGAAAATCAATTTTCCTTGAAGGGTCTCCTTATCCTTAGCAGCAGCTTAACCTTTCAACCTTGGTTCTAGCATGCGTTCAGGGTTTTAAACCTTCCAATTAGATCATATTTAATTGGTCTGGATTTTTTTTTTTTTGGTTGACCTCTTTCCAATTTGTTATTAAATGTCAAAACATTACAGAGCTTTTACTTAAATTGTCAGCCCCAAATGCACTTCTAGACACATGAAGGAGAGCCTTTCAGTGGCCAAATTCCTGCCTCTCACTGTTCTAAGTCGGCCACCACTCAATACAGAGGAGTGAGATAATGGAGCAAAGATAAATTTAGGAGAGGAAATAGAAGTGAAGGAGGGAGGAACCAGTCATTTATTTTTGTGCCACATCCATGACAGGGAAACCTTAGAGAAGGCATTATACCGAGTCTGGGCGGGGGTAAGGAAGATGAGATGTGGATTGAGGCTAAATAATCTTGGGAAGAGTAATCGTGAAAACGAACATTCTCACCTTTAGGGGTGTCTTTAAAGGAAGTATAACAACTCACGTTCATTTCAGAGCTAACACATATTTTAAATACTTGGGCTGAAAAACAGCATACAGATTTCCCAGTTTAGTGTGATGGAACTACTACATTATAACCTCTTAATCAAGGACTACATCTTCTGAAAGCATTGTTCCCATCCAATGACCCTGGGTCGATTTTAGCAGTTCTATGCCATTAAGGCTCAACCTGAAATTTGCCACATGATGAATACAAAACCCTTCATTTAGCTATAAATTTAAGTTTGTCTTTTCAAGTCAGGGCTTCTCTAATGAAAGATGAACTGCTTTGCTGATTCTGAACTGAACTCAGTTTGAACTTTTACCTAGTTAGGAGGTTTTTTCCCTAGGTGAGGCATCCCTTTTAACCAGAAACAATTTGGAAATTAACAGAGTATGTAGTTCCCTGTCTTCCAAATTATAGTTTGGACATATCCCATGACAACGTTAGAGACCTACACAAATTGGGCCAAAGAACAGTCGTGGGCTAACTGGAAGAAATTTTTATATGGTTCCTTAGATTACAATGCTTTATGAGCAATGGAAGAAATAATCAGATTACATCTAATCAAAAAATGTTATTTGTGTACTAAACTCCTTTTCCAACACTGCTATGCAAGTCATGGAGACGCACAAATCTTTGCAATGCATTGAAGAACACATGTTTGATATTTATATAGTGAATATATATTTGGTAATCCTGAAAGTTTATCAGAAGCAAAGCTACCCATAACTTAAAAACCCCATAGGTGGAAAATTTACTTCTGTGCAACTCTAAGGTCTCTCAGCTCCTGCCTGTGCCAGCAGCAGAGGAAGGTACAAGTGAAGGGAAGGGAACAGTGGAACCAAGTTAACTGATGCAAAAGGGAGAAAAGGGAGGCCGGACATAGAGACGGAAAGGATATCTAATATTGATCATTGAGCAATTTATGGATGAGCACCAAGAGTTCTCTGCAATTTGTTTGAAAACCCAAATTCGAAATGACATGAGTATTCGAACACAGATGGTAGAGACTATATGGGGTGCAGAGAAAGAATCAGTGAGTAACCAAGAGCCAGGCCAGAGAAAGCTGGTGTTGATAGTCAAACTGAACCAAGAAAGAGACGGGGAACATTTACCACAAACTGCCTGGGGGCTCACCGATTTCCTGATACAGACAGCGCAACTAGCATCAGAACCAAATTACACGTTCTTTCTAATTTATTGTTTGTTCATGTTAAGCTTTTTTTTTTTTTAAGATTTTATTCATCTATTTGACAGAGAGAGACAGCTATAGAGGGAACACAAGTAGGGGGAGTGAGAGAGGGAGAAGCAGGTTTCTGGGCAAGCAAGGAGCCCGATACGGAACTCGATCCCAGGACCCCGGGATCATGACCTGAGTCGAAGGCCGACGCTCAACAACTGAGCCACCCAGGCACCCTAGGCTAACTGTTTTATGAACTATGAATAATTTGTTTTTCAGTTAGGTTAAGTAGTTTTTGAGTATTCCTTTTGTTATCATCTTTAAGTCCTGAGGTAAAGATCACTCTCTTCCAGTGTTCAAACAAGCCTATCTGAACTGCAGTGACTTGAAAGTATGACACAGCCAATATTCTTATGGTACTCAGCATAGACAGGCCACATGAGGAGCACCTGCCTCAGAATGCTTACCTCACAACACTTGCAAGCTGTCTGGGAATGTTACAGATAAAAGCCCTTGGAGCTCAGATCTTCACTGAGTATCATTGCTCATAATGGACCTGAGAAACACTGCCACTACCTTCTCTACTCATTAAAACTGCAGTGCATGTTTGCAGTCAACAATGATTATTTTAAGCCTATTTCTTTTATACAGGCATACCTTATACAGACCAAACAGAGATACTGAGGTTTGGTCCCAGATTGCCACAATGAAGTGAATATTGCAACAACGCAACTCAAAAAACTTTTTGGTTTCTCAGTGCATATAAAATGAATGTTTACACTACTGTAGTCTATTAAGTGTGTGGTGGCATTGTGTCTAGAAGAAAACAATGAACATATCTTAATAAAAAATGCTTTATTGCTAAACATGCTAACCATCCTATGAACTTTCAACAAGTAGTAATCTTTTTGCTGGTGAAGGGTCCTGCCTTGGTAGTGATGGCTGCTGACAGATCAGAGTGGCGCTTGTTGAAGGGTGGGGTGACTACGGCGATTTCTTAAAATGAGACGACAATAAGTCTGCTGCATCGTTTGACTCCTTTCATGAAGGATTTCTGTGCCGTATGATGCTGTTCGATAGCATTTTACTCACAATAAAACGTCTTTCAAAATTGAAGGCAGTCTCCTCAAACGCTGCCACCACTTTAAATCAACTAAATTTATGTCATATTCTAAATCCTTCATTGTCATTCTCACAGTCTTCACAGCCTCTTCACCAGGAGTAGTTCCCATCACAAGAAACCACTTTCTTTGCTCATGTGTAGGGAGCAAGTCTTCACCTGTTTAGGTTTTATCCTGGGATTGCAGCAACTCAGTCCCATCTTCAGGCTCCACTTCTAATTCTAGTTCTCCCTCTGTTTGCGCCACACCTGCAGCTATTCCCCCCACTGCAGTCTTGAACCCTCAAAGTCATCCACGAGTCCACTTCTTGCAAACTCCTGTTAGTGTTGATATTTTGACCTCTTCCCATGAATCACGAATGTTGTTAACAGCATCCAAATGGTAAGCCTTTCTAGAAAGTTGTCAATTGACTGTGCCTAGATCCATCAGAGGAATCACTATCTATGGCAGCTACAGCCTCATGAAATGCATTTCTTAAAAAATAAGACTTGAGAGTCAAAATAATCCCTTGATCCATGGGCAAAAATGGATTTTTTATTAGGCATGAAAACAGCATCAATCTCATACATCTCCACCAGAACTCTTGGGTGACCAGGGACATTGTCAATGAACAGCTATATTTTGAAAGGAACCTTTTTTCTGAGCAGTAGATCTCAAAAGTAGGCTTAAAATACTCAGCAAGCCATGTTACAAAAAGATGTGGTGTTATTCAAGCTTTGCTCTCCATTTATAGAACACAGGCACAGTGGAGTTAGCATAATTCTTGAAGGCCCTAGGATTTCTGGAATGGCCAGTGAGCATTGGTTTCAAATGGTCACCGGCTGCATTATCCCCTAACAAGAGAGTCATCCTGTCCTCTGAAACTCTGAAGCCAGGCATTGACTTCTCATCTCAAGCTATGAAGTCCTGAATAGCACCTTATTCCATTCGAAGGCGGTTTCATCTACATTGCAAATCTGTTGTTGAGTGTAGCTGCCTTCATTAATGATCTGAACTACATCTTCTGGATAACTTGCTGCAGCTTCTCCATCAGCAACTTGCTGCTTCACCTTGTACTTGTATGTTATTCTTGCACTTGTATGTTATTAGGATGGCTTCTTTCTTTAAATCTCATGAACCAACCTCTGCTAGCTTCAGACTTTCCTTCTGCAACTTCCTCAACTCTCTTGGCCTTCATAGAATTAAAGAGAGTGAGGGCCTTGCTCTGGAGTAGGTTTTGGCTTAAGGGAAATGTTGTGGCTGGTCTGACCTTCGATCCAGACCGCTACCAAAAATTTCTCCAGCTCAGCAATAAGGCTGTTTTCTCTTATTATTCATGTGTTGACAGAAGTAGCACTCTTCATTTCCTTCAAGAAATTTTCCTTTGCAATTACATCTAGACTAATTGTTTGGCACAGAGTCTTAGCTTGCAGCCCATCTCTGCTTTTAACATGCCTTCCTGATTGAGTTTAATCATTTTTATCTTTTGACTCAAAGTGAGAAACATGTGGTTCTTCCTTTCACTTAACACTTACAGGTCATTGTAGCGTTAGTAATTACCCTACTTTCAATATTGTTGTCTCTCAGACCATAAGGAGGCCCAAGGAGAAGGAGAGAGGTGAGGAAACAACCAGTTGGTGGAATAACACTTATTTACAAACAACATTTACTGGGGGTCCTTGGTGGCTCAGTCATTAAGTATCTGCCTTCAGCTCAGGTCATGATCCCAGGTCTTGGGCTCAAGCCTTGCATCCCCTCCCTGCTTGGTGGGAGGCCTGCTTCTCCCTCTCCCTCTCCCCCTGCTTGTGTTCCCTCTCTAGTTGTATTTCTCTCTGTCAAATAAATAAATAAAATCTTTAAAAAAGTTTGTGGCACCCCAAAACAATGAGTCACACCAAAGTTTACTGATTACAGATCACCATAATAAATAGAATAGTAACAAAAAACCCTGAAATATTGCAAGAATATCAAAATGTGACCCAGAGACACAAAGGAGCAAATGTTGGAGAAATGGCACTGATAGACTTATGGGATCCCAGGTTGCCACAAGTTTTCAATTCGTAAAAAATACAGCATCTGCAAAGCACAATAGAAGAAAGCACAGTGAAATGAGGGATGCCTATATATGACCTCTTTTCAATGAAAAAATATACAAAATGTTTTAGCCCATTAATAGAACCATTTCTTCCCAAATGTTAATTCGTGGCATTAGCTCCTCTGGAGCAGGAAGATTTTTTTAAGTTTCCCAAAGGTGATGAAATTTAAGTTCTATTGTTTTTCAGCCAATGAGCTGTCCAAGTTCTGTCCTTCCTTATGATGTATTCCTATTTCCTGCTTCCCAGAGCAATTATGTAAGTGGCTAAACTTCAAGTTTGCCATAAACTTTTGGTATACTTAGATTCATTTTTCACACTCCAGATCTTTGATCAGCTCATCTCATCTTTGTAATTTGTCTTCTTGTTCCAGCTTGCCCACCTGCCTTCTGACCCACTGACTATTTAAGCTGACCTTTATTAATATTTCTGAGAGTCTGGTTCCAACGACTCTGATCTACTTAGTAACCCTGCCACACACAGAGTACCAGTTGGAACTCAGCTCTGGTTTTTTGATGCTTACTTTTCTCTCCCAAGATAGTGACCGTGCCAAGTCCAATCCAGCATTTCCAACTCCAGCCTTCATATGCTCGCTTTGCTCCTTGTGTATGGCCCACGACTTCTTACATCGCCAGTCAGAAAAGGAGACAATTCTCTGCATGGCATCTTCTTATATACTAGAAAAATAATTGGCAAATGATAACTAGTTGAATTGAGTGGGAATGTTGACAAGGCCAACCCCATCTTTGGCCCTTCATTTTGTTCATGCCCATGCAATGACCTCCTTCAAGGCTACATATTCCAGGCTCCATGGAAACCTTGCCCAGAACAAGGGAAGGCTTGTTCTGATCTTCCCTAAAGTGATGCACAGAAGGTCCTGCTCTAGATAACTAGCAAAGATCCTCTGGTATACAGTTGGCACCACTTTATTTTTATTTTTTTAAATTTATTAAAGACTTAATTAATTAATTAATTATCTATCTATTTATATATTTACTAGAGCAGGGGAGAGAGAGATTGAGCACAAGTTGGGGAGAGGCAGAGGCGGAAGGAGAGGGTCAAGCAGACTCCATGCTGAGTGTGGAACCCTTCATGGTGCTTGATCTCACCACCCTGAGGTCATGACTTGAGACAAAATCAAGAGTCAGATGTTCAACAGATTGAGCCACCTAGGCACCCCCAGATGGCATCACTTAGATAACTACCCTGTGACCTTGTCACCATGCCCCTTGCTCTATAAAAGCTGAGGATTAAGGTCTGGACTTGGCAGAGAATGGGGGAGGAGTGTAGCTGCATAGCAGCCCAGATTCATTTGTCTGTTGATCACCCCTGTCCCTAAGTTACCCTAAAGAAAATCCCGTGTGAGTGGTATGCAGTGAGTTGTTTTGTCTGCCCTTTCAGAGAGCCCTCTCAGTCTGAAGGCTACTTTACTGACCCTCCTCCACCTTCTAACAAATTGTTTCTGCATTCGAATAAAAATAGTTTTAATTTTTAAATGAATCACCATTGAGAAAGATCTAGGCAAGCTAAATATTCTTCTTATGGCAGTTAAATGGAGGAAAAAAATAGGAAAAAGGAGACTTTGTTTTTACTATAGCTAAATGACAAAATGTTGAATTCCTCGTAACTCAGTTTCTTCATCTCTAGCACAAGAATAATTGTATCAGCCTTACCTATGTCCAGAGATTAGAGGAAAATCGAATAAAGTTGAAATAAGTGAAAACTCCTTGAAAAAAGTCTGAGTGTGACCATGCAGAGGAGGATGTAGGAGAGCCTGATATTTGAAGCTGATGACCCTCTCCTATATAATATGTCTTAAAATAGTTTTCTAGCTGTGCTGACGGATTTGTACAAATACAAGCAGTATTTTTTTCCCCTGTCAGTGCGTCCATGGAATCTTCCTGATAGTAGAAGACTTTGGTTCCTTGGCATATACACTTTGCCCTTGTCACCTCAGTGACCTCCACCTACTAACACTCATGGTTAGTTGCTCTGGAGTTTGTTTTTAGTCAAGAATGGCCACTTTGTCACCTGCTCAGGTGGCCAGAGAAGATCGCTGGTGGGGAAAACCTCCTAAATGTATACTTGACCCTGGCTCTCAGGGATCCCACTGGGATTAGTCTCCAGGCATGATAAACCCTTGGCTGCCTTGCCTTGCCTGTATTACTGTCACAGTACGATAGGTGGTGTCCTGGGATTACCTAAAGAGGTAAATATATACATATACTTTAAAGGAAAAAAATTTGTTTTACTCAAATCTTTCTTGAGGATCATCTCCTAAAATAAAGAAATTCCATTAAAAATAGAATATAACTGAGGCACCTGGGTGGCTCAGTTAAGTGTCTGCCTTTGGCTCAGGTCAGGATCTCAAAGTCCTAGGATCAAGCCGTGCCTTAGGCTCCCCACTCAGCCGCTCAGTGGAGAGTCTGCTTCTCCCTCTTCCTCTGCCCCTCCGCCCTCCTGTTCCTGTACATCCTCTCTTGCTCTCTCTCTCAAATAAGTAAATAAAATATTTTTTTAAAAATAGAATATAAAAAAATCCTTATACATAGGTAGTTTTTGATTATATGTCAGATATTAAAAGCACATCTGATCCTGTTATTTCTGAACCTGAAGTTCAGCAATGAGCTCCTCGCAACCTACCAAATGAAACATATCCTCTGGGGACATTTCTTACCTATGCCTTATGCTTTAGCCATAGCGAGCTACTCCTGTCATGCATGTGGACATTTAGTGCTTCCATATCTGTACGCGCTAGGTTTTTTTATTTTTAATATTTTACTTATTTGTCAGAGAGAAACACAGCTAGAGAAGGAACACAAGCAGCTGGAGGAAAAGAGGGAGAAGCAGGCTTCCCGCCAAGCAGGCAGCCCGATGCCGGGCTCAATCCCGAGACTCTAGGATCATGACCTGAGCTGAAGGCAGAGGCTTAACCACTGAGCCACCCAGGTACCCCAGCACATGCTAGTTTTACAGACCCTGAGGTATCTCTCTCTTATCAAGTACCTGCAAAGTGTCGACTGATCTTTGGGCGCTCAGATAAACCATCTTCTCCACTATACAGCTGGGCCCAAGTTTCATTTACAGAGTTGATTTTTCTCCTTCATTTGTTCATTTGAGATAACAGATGAAAACAAAACCCAACTGATCCCCAATTTTCAAAGATCACAGTTTCAGATAGCTCCCACATACATTAAGACTTAGGATCCCACCACCATAAGCAAAGATCTGTTGAGCTGAAGATGTCAGTTGGAGCCAGCTACACTTGATGCTTGATTAGGATCTGCATGCTAGGCTCCTAAAGCTTCTAGTCAGAACAATACTTCAACAATAATGATCATTTCCATGTCAAAGGCTTAGGAAAAACTTCCAGATAGTCAGATAATCAAAACTATGAATGGTAAACCCAAGAATGCAGAGTCCAGTGTTACTTGTTTTATTGCAATTGTTGTATTTCTTTACATATGTATCTTTCATTTAGATTAGGAGGTGCTTATGGGTATACTTTTTCTTTCTCTCCAGACCCTAATAAAGTACAAACCCATAACATGAACTCAGTGAATATATGTTGAACATGAAAATATTGAAAATGCTCATTTGGGCCATTATGTTGAGAACATACATCTTAAGGAAGGTGTCACAGTGACAGTACAAGCAGTCACTGGACCAGATGCCAAAAAAATCAATGGAGTCCATTAAGAGGTGGGTAGTGAAGCAAGGACTATGTGCATTTGTAATGTACCCTTGGCTGCCTTGGTGACCGGTATGCGCTTATTTCACAATTCTTTCAGTGAGCACATGTTTAGCAGGTGTTTACGTGCTACACATTATGAATTTGCACAGCAGCTGACAGGAACAAAATGTGTACTTACTGGGTAAGGAGGTGTTTTACTGTTGTAGTTGCTGATTTCTAAGGGCTGTACTGTCAGATTTCCAGAAAATGTATTCTCAGCCTTTGTTTCATGACTTTCTCAAGTAAGATGATCAAAGAAATTACCTGTGGGCCTTCTATTCCTCTGAATGTAGAAATGTTGCAATTGATTCCTACTTAAAAGCTTAATAGTTTATTCCTTGAATATTTTAAAAACAGGAGAAATTCCTGACAGAGATTTTAGATGATCAGAGATGACCCAGATGTAAAAAGATGAAGGTATTGGCCTTGCAGATTCTTTTCCAGAATATAACTCTTGAAAAGAGAGTTAAAATAATAATGAACACCACTGGTGTAGACTTCATCAGAAGTGCAGCCAGTGCTTGGAAACACACACTCACGGCCTCTGCTTTTTATGCTTTGACTGGTTTGTAACATACTTATTCCTTCAGGTTTTCACTCAGCATCACACTGTGTCCCTGTCTCTCTCCTCTATTCAGACAAGGAAGGTAAAGCCTATCAAAAACTGGCATAATGCTTTTAGAGACTTAAGTGCTGAGGAGTGCTTCTTCAACCACCCTGTGTAGACTCGTTGCCTCCTTCTTCACGTTCTAAAGAGAGTTTGCCTGACTTAAATTACCAGGTTGTATGAGCCAATCTAATTGGAAATTATTAACTTGCATGAGAGTTGCTGAGAAATTAAGTATGGAATTAACTGTGAGGAATTCATAATGACAGAGAGGAGGAGAGAGAGGGATGTTCAGAAAGTAGAAAATGACTGACTCAGTAGATCCACCGTTTGTAATAGAGCTCAGCATTGCCTTTTTTGTTCTTGTGCACCCACTTTTGGTAAGGCTTCCATGCATAAAGAAATAAGTGTACAGTAGTTAGCTCTACGCAGACTGAAGAGCCCAAGGTTTAATCTCAGTTGTGCACTGATGGAGTATAATTTGGAGATTCAGAGAGATGCATGAAATGCATCTAAATTTAGAATCTGACACAATGGTGGTTGCTAGGAGCTCAAAAAGAAATCAAGGAACAAAGGGAGTGGCTTTTGAAGTGGTTGAACTCATTTACAGAAGCAGAAAGGCTGGGTCTTGTGATGTGGACTCTGTGCTGCTGTGGACTATTAGGATGAATGACTAAAGGATAGAGGAATAAGCTCAGCAAAAATGTCATAAAAGCTAGAATTCCAGGAGAGGAAGAGAGGTGACTCTCATTACAATGAGCCAGGACGCAAGTACGAAAGTCGCATTAACAATGCTTGAATTTTGTGTCTAATTTCCTGCCTATTGAGTCAAAAATTATCTCCAGGTTTTATATAATGATAAATGCAAGGTATTTTATTTGATCTTGTCCTTTTTAACAACCATACGTGCAATTTTGTTAGCCACTATCCATTTTCCTCTAATTCTGTTCTTTTTCTATTGATGTCACAGTCATTTCCTGAGACTTGCTTTGTTAGCATTAAGCTGTTCTGCACACATATTCAAGAAGGGCTAGAGGTAAAAAAGAGAGTCACAGGAGCAGCAACAACAAAATAATCATAAAAGGCTTAGTTTAAGTAGGAATCATCTTGCTTGTGTAAAGTATTTTAATTACTGAATTCTCTTCTGCCAGATATTTCCAAAGTACTCCAGTGAATTCCTTCAGTCACTGAACTAGGTAGTTCCAAATGGGTTTCTAAGGATGATGACAAATTCCAATTGGAATCTCCAACTGAGTCATCACATAATGTCTTGGGCTATTGTTAGACAACTGTCATTGAATATGCGATGCTCAAAAATCATTCATAAGACAAAGAATTATCATGTCACAATCCCAAGGATGGAGTTAGACAGAAAACCTGCCACATTTGGAATAGGAGAGACAGTGTGGGTTTTTGTTTTACTAATAATAATCTTCTATTTCACTAGCATTCCAGATTCTCATTTCTAAGAATGTCGTTATTCAAAACAAGCAGATAACCTGCCAGAGAACACCCCTCCCTTCTTTCCTCACAATCTGCTTCAAATTTATTTTAAAACTACATTTGTTTCCATACAATCAGGAAAGTTTCCTCATGAAAGAATTTTACTTTTTCCTGACAATTTTTTTTCTTGCTTTCTCCTAACATAAATAAATAAATAAATAAGTAATCAGCATCGAGCTTCCCATGCTGGTTCTCTTATTTCTCTAACTCACATAGCATGTCATCTAATAGGTCCATTAAATACAGATCATCAAATATGACCTTTCTAAGTGTATACACTTGCGTACATATCTGTGTTCTCTTAGAAGTAAAAAATGTCAGTAATAAGACTCAGTTCTCATACCCACTTAAGAAACTTTGGCCACATGAAAACATCTCAGGCACCTTCAGTCCTATGGTCTGGAGATCTCACTAGTGAATTCAGAGTGAAGGAAACTAGGGCTAAAAGTGAGGCTCTGGACCATGTAACTAAAGTGTCCATAATATTAAGGGTGGGAGAAAAAAAAAGCATTTTGCCTAATGAAGTAGAGGGGAAAACAATCAAAGATGGGACACAGGAATGTCCAAGAAGCAGAGCAGACAAAAGCCCCAAACAGTGCACCTGCTTGGGGACAGGTTGACACCAGAGATAAGCGGTGATGTCTCCTGAGTCCCTGAGACATTTATAGAAAGAGCTAAAAACCTAGACCTTCAGGTTATCTTTAAGGATTTAAATAACTTCTTCTTTCCATAATACCATTCACACCTGTTTTGTTTGGTGGGTGGTTTTCCTAAGTTCCCCTATCAGTCTTCCTCCCTTTCAGACTTCCTTCATCTGCATCTCCAAGTGGTTCTCCTGGGGTTCCTTACCAAGCTCCTGCTGCTGTTCATTGAGAAAGTCCTTTCCAGGAGAATGCATCTATTTTCATGGTTATAAATACATCTATTGATTCTACCTTGAATTCAAACCTCTCTTTGGAGCTTCAGCCTTGGTATCCAAATGCCTTCTCCACAGCTTCACTTGTGGCCACAAATGTGTCTAAACCTGAAATGTTCTCCTTTCTTCACCACCCAAATGGCTCCTTCCCCTTAAATTCTTTATGCTTTGCCATTAGTCCATACTTCCCACATTGGATCACTCTTCAAGTCTGGATATTGTACTATATTTGCTTACATTTAACATTTATTTCTTAAAACCTATTTTGCCCCAGATACTGACCTAGGATCAATAGATACAGAGTTATACGAGAGAATAAGGAATTCTTATAGAGTTGTTAGTCTAGTTGGAGAGACGCACAATCAACAAGTAAGCAAGTAAATAAATTAAATGATTAGAGCTTATGCTAAATGCTTTGAAGACTACAACCAGGTTGATGTGATAAAGAATAATGGAGGCTGTATACTTTACATAGTGCTCAAGGAAGGTTTCTTCAAGCTGTGAGCTGAAGGATATAAGGGAAAAAGCTGACTGGAAAAAGGGTATTCTAGGCTAAATTTAGGACAAAAAGTTTCAATCCTCCAAAACCTGTAAATTAATTCTGTAGTCTGTCAGAAGGCCAGTGAAGTTGAAGTATATAAATGTAGAGAATGGCTTGAAATGTGTTGATTAACTGGTATTCGCGGAGTGCTTTGCATAGCCTACTATTGTGTGAGAATTTCAAGTGGCTTATCACATTTTACTCTCATAATGACTTCATGAGTTTTATCCTTACTTTTTTGGAGTTAGGGAACTGAGTCACATGGAGGTTAAGTAATTTACACACATACCAATTGGATAACCCGAGATTGAAATAGAGACACGTTCCCTCTTTTGACACTGTGTTATATCGCCATCTATTGTCACTTAGGAGTCAGGTTTTGCAGAGACTTTAAGGGCATGATAAGGAGTTTGGATTTTATTTTTATTGGAACTGAAAAGACATTGATGGTTCTTAATAAGGGACAAGTCTTACTCTGAGATTCTCAGAAGTGTGTCTCCTCTAACAGGTTCTCAGTTCATGCCTTTTTCTCTTGGCTCCCCCAGATCATGGCATCAGTGTCAATCATGAGTCTGGTCATCAATCCACACTCCACACCACCATCAGGTTTTAATACACATGAAATCTGAACCAATCAAATCATAATCCTGCTTACAATCTTTGCACAGGGGTTCACAGCCTTCAGTAATAAAATTCAAACTCCTCAGCACAGTACATACTACACTTCATGATCCGTCTTATGCTTCTCTTCCTAGTCTTGCTCTGGCCATGCTGTGATTTCCACCTTGGGCTCCCACCACACCGCATCTTTTAGAGGTCCTGAATGTGCTCTTTTCTTTCTCTCTGCAGCAAGGAAGAGAACCTTGCTGGTGAGCATTACAGTGATTTTGCTGAAGTAGATTTTCTTTCTATGTCTGCTCTTACATATGCTCCTCTCTCTGGAAAATACAGGCTCTTTCCTGCCTTGACAGCATCTCCTTAGCACCACTGCTCCCTACACTGCACTGTGTGGTTTCGGGGAGCTAACTGCATCGGCTACTTGCTTTTAGAAGCTCAACTCTCAAGTCACCTCCTCTGGGAAGCCAACTTCCCAGAGTATCCTCTGTATGGAACCCAGCACCTGTATTTAGCATTTTAGTTGTTGTTTGCTTGCCTCTCTCTCTCCAGCATTATGAGTGCTTCGGATTTAAGGATTTTGTCTTATTTGCTTAATCCAATGCCTGGAACATGACATGAGCTTTACTAAAAACTTGCTGTATGAGCGGTAAAGGAAATGGATAAATGAACGGTAAAAATTCAGAAGTCAGCCCAAAAAGTAATTAATGAAGATCAAGGGCTGCATAATTTATTTTTGAGGGACCATGTACTATTTCAATTGGTAGACATCTACAAACTCATTCTACCATTCAAGATTTACCAAACTGGGTTGTCTGGGTGGCTTAGTTGGTTAAACGTCTGCCTTCCACGTGGGTCATGATCTTAGGGTCCTGGGATTGAGCCCCACATCAGGCTATCTGCTCAGCAGAGTGTCTGCTTCTCCCTCTCCTTCTGCCTGCCTCTCTTTCTCTCTCTCTTTGTCAAATAAATAAATAAAATCTTAAAAAAAAAATAAGATCCACCAAACAAAAGAACCTGGTACTTATTATCTGAATCAATTAGTAAATAATACTTAAGTACCCTTATTAAAAGCAGATATGATGTTTGGGTCATATAATCTGTAATCTATATAATATATAATGTGTTTATTTGAGGGGAAAGGATATTGATTAAAAAGCATAATGCTAATATGGAATATTTTATGGTATACATAGCTGTCTAATGATGCTTTTGTCACATGTTCCTAGCAATCCTACCATATGTGACAGGTGTATTATCTGTAATCACCATTTTAGAGATTAGGTATTAGAAGTCCTGAGAGAGTGCAGATCTGCTGGAAATTCAGTAGCCAGGAAGTTCGGTGACAGAAACTAAGTTGCACACTGAGTTTTCTTAATTGAAATAATGTAACCCATTTAATGATAAACTGATATTACAGTGCATTTAATAATCCCATCTGAAAATATTTCCTTTAAAAAAGAAAAAAGCCCTGGCAATCTACTTTGATTTAAGAGTAAAAGAATCTACAGTAAGAAATTAACTTTTATTTGCAAATTTACTACAAGCTCCAAAATTTAGACTTCTGAAACTTTTTGAATTTTGAACATATCAGTCTTGCTACGAGGGCTTAAAGTCCCTGAGGTTTTTTTCTGAGTCTGAAGCACAGTTTTTGTTTTTTTGTTTTTTTGTTTTTTTTTTCCCTGAGACAAAATACTCATGTTTTTCAGGGCATTTTGTCATTCTCTGGCCTAGAAAACACAAATATCATTACTTTTATCTTCTCAATATAAGGCAAATTTTAGATAATGCATTTCTAGGCCAGAGTTAAGAGTTTTGTATGTATTTCTCATGTTGTTTTGTGCTGTGACCATGAAAAATTATGGCACTCTGACTTGTGATTAACTTTTAACTTCATTTTCTAGCAAAAGAGAGAATACTGAGAACACCCACGGCCGTTTGTCAGGTTTATAGAAAAACATTCCTGACAAACAGGATATCTTTAGTTATTTACGGAAAATGTAAATGGAAAAATACTCAAGGAAGCAGAGTAATTAAATGGTCTTCAATGATTTCAGTCCCATTCATTATAGAACTGTATACTTTGCATATACATTAAAGAAAAATCCCCCATAAAACAAACATATCCACTTTCTATCAACTTAAGGAAGGCATGGGACAGCAATAAAAAATAGTTGTCAAAAACAAGTCTTTGGCTGAGAATACCCTCCAGCAAACATTGCCTTAGCTGTCAGCTTGAGGAGGCTGGAGACTCAGACACAGCCCTCTAGACAGGGGTGAAGGGTAGGCCACGATGTTCAGGTCCTGAGACTAGATATGCTGGCCCACAACATCACTGTGGAGCAGTGGCACTGAGCCATCCTTTACCATCAACAATTTCTTCCAAAAATCCACCAGACAATTATCTGTTCAGGAACACTGATGAGCAGATATCACCTAATAATTATTATTTTGACCATAATGGCAACATTCCTGGTCATGAGGAGCTGAAAATTTAGTGTTTTAACACTCCAATGTTTAGTAGCCAGGAAGGTCGGTGACAAAACCTAACTTGCACCCAAGGTTTTCAGATCTCAGTAATGTAATTCATATAATATTAAACTTATGCCAGGGATAACTGAGTGGCTCAATCATTAAGCATCTGCCTTCGGGTCAGGTCATGATTCGGAGTCCGGGGATCAAACCCCACATCAGGCTCCCTGCTGGATGGGAAGCCTGCTTCTCCCTCTCTCACTCCCCCTGCTTGTGTTCCCTCTTTAACTGTGTTTCTCTCTGTCAAATAAATAAAATCTTTTAAAAAATATTAAACTTGTGCTAGATTTTATAATCCTGTATATAAATATTTACTTGGAAAAAAGAGCACTAATCATCCAGTATGGGTCAAAAGTAATATAGCCATTAGTAAGGCTGTATCCACACACAAATTATCACAATGCAATGTACTACGTGTTCAGATTGATGTTCACTCAGAGTGATAATGGAAGCACAGGGAGAGTGATCTAAACATAACCTAGGGGAAATAGAGATTCTAGGAAGAAGTAATGTTGAAATTAGGAAAGATGAGGAAAGATTAACCAGATGTCAAGGACAAAAGGGCTCCAATCCCAGTAGAGACAGCAATACATAACAAAATATGGTTCTGAGACAGAGCACGGAGAGTTGTGGAAAATGAGATGATTCAGTATGAGCACAGTATAGAGTGGATGGAAAGACATGTAAGATATAATGTTGGAAAGATGGTGAGGTGGCTGAAAACAAAGAAAGTTGTACATCATCTTATAAAATGTATGTTTTATCTTAAATGCTTTAGATCATTATTATTGAATTAAAGCAAGACGATGAGTGTTATAGTCAGATTCATATTTTGTGTTTTATACTATTGAGGCACTATGGAAAATGAATTTTAGAGGGACAGAGAACCAGTCTAATACAATCATCCTACTAAGAATATTATGTGTCCGACTAATGCCAACACTGCAGGTATGAGAAAGAGACTAACCTAATAAATATTTAGAAAGTACACAAGAGGGCGCCTGGGTGGCTCAGTGGGTTAAGGCCTCTGCCTTTGGCTCAGGTCATGATCTCAGGGTCCTGGGATTGAGGCCTGCATTGGGCTCTCTGCTTGGCAGGGAGCCTGCTTCCTCCTCTCTCTCTGCCTGCCTCTCTGCCTACTTGTGATCTCTCTCTGT
>PITA01011368.1:0-67076 GCA_004023965.1 Spilogale gracilis | reverse complement strand
TTTTTCATTGTTAGTGTATAAGAATGCAACTGATTTCTGTGCATTGATTTTGTATCCTGCCACATTACCGAATTGTTGTATGAGTTCTAGTAGTTTGGGGGTAGAGTCTTTTGGGTTTTCCACATAGAGTATCATGTCATCTGCAAAGAGAGAGAGTTTGACTTCCTCTTTGCCAAGCTGGATACCTTTTATTTCTTTCTGTTGTTGATTGCTGTTGCTAGGACTTCTAACGCTATGTTGAACAGTAGTGGTGAGAGTGGGCATCCTTGTCTTGTTCCTGATCTCAGAGGAAAGGCTGTCAGTTTTTCCCTGTTGAGAATGATATTCGCTGTGGGTTTTTCATAGATAGATTTCATGAGGTTGAGAAATGTTCCCTCTATCCCTATACTTTGAAGAGTTTTGATCAGGAACAGATGTTGTATTTTGTCAAATGCCTTTTCTGCATCAATTGAGAGTACCATGTGGTTCTTCTCTCTTCTCTTATTGATTTGTTCTATCACGTTGATTGTTTTGCGAGTGTTAAACCACCCCTGCATCCCTGGGATAAAACCCACCTGGTCATGGTGGATAATCTTTTTAATGTATTGTTGGATCCTCTTAGCAAAGATCTTGTTGAGAATCTTGGCATCCGTATTCATCAGCGATATCGGTCTGAAGTTCTCCTTTTTGATGGGGTCTTTGTCTGTTTGGGGATTAGAGTGATGCTGGCTTCATAGAAAGAGTCTGGAAGTTTTCCTTCCGTTTCTATTTTTTGAAAGAGCTTCAGGAGAATAGGTGTTATTTCTTCTTTGAATATTTGGTAGAATTCCCCAGGGAATCTGTCTGGAGGGGATGGAAGACCATCTTTCATGCCAGTGGACCCCAAAAGAAAGCCGGGGTAGCGATTCTCATATCAGACAAATTGGATTTTAGTTTAAAGACTGTAGTCAAAGACACAGAAGGACACTACATCATTCTTAAAGGGTCTATACATCAAGAAGATATAACAATTGTAAATATTTATGCCCCCAACATGGGAGCAGCCAACTACATAAGCCAACTGTTAAACAAAATAATCATATTGATGCAAATACACTAATCGTAGGAGATCTTAACACACCACTCTCAGCAATGGACAGATCATCTAAACAGAAAATCAGCATAGAATCAAGAGCCTTTAATGACACATTGGACCAGCTGGATCTTATAGATATATTCAGAACATTTTACCCTAAAGCAGCAGAATACTCATTCTTCTCAAGTGCACATGGAACTTTCTCCAGAATAGACTCCATACTAGGTCACAAATCAGGGCTCAACCGACACCAGAAGATTGAAATTATTCCCTGCATATTCTCTGACCACAGTGCCGTGAAACTGGAACTCAATCACCATAAAAAGTTCAGGAGAAAAATCAAACACTTGGAAGCTAAAGACGAGCCCACTCAGGAATATGTGGATCAACCAAGAAATCAAAGAAGAACTGAAACACTTCATGGAAACCAATGAGAATGAAGATACATCGATCCAAAACCTATGGGATACAGCAAAGGCTGTCCTAAGGGGGAAATTCATACCATCCAAGCATCACTCAAAAAAGTTGAAAAATCCCAAATACACCAACTCTCATTACACCTTAAAGAACTGGAAAATCAACAAAAAATTAAACCAACTCCCCACACAAGGCGGGAAATAATAAGGATTAGAGAAGAGATGAATGAATCAGAAACTAGAGATACAGTAGAACGCATCAATGAAACTAGAAGCTGGTTCTTTGAAAGAATCAATAAGATCGATAAACCATTGGCCAAACTAACCCAAAAGAAAAGGAAGAAAACCCAAATTAACAAAATCATGAATGAAAGGGGAGAGATCACGACTAACACCAAGGAAATAGAAACAATCATCAAAAATTACTATCAACAATTATATGCCAACATGTTTAACAATCTAGAAGAGATGGATACATTCCTAGAAACCTATAAGCTCCCAAGACTGAAACAGGAAAATATTGACGATCTGAATAGACCTATATCTAGTTACGAGATCGAAGTAGTGATCAAAAACCTCCCCCAAAACAAGAGTCAATTTATTTTCTTAATGGTACCTTTTCATGAGCAGAGATTTTTAATTAGATGACATCTGATTTTTTATTTTTTTCTTTTATGGTTAGCACTTTTTGTGTCCTATGTAAGAGATATATTTTTCTCCTCCAAAGTCATGAAAAATATTTCCTTCTAGGAGTGTTATGATTTTAGCTTTTAGGTTTGCTCTAGGATCGGTCTTGAATTAATTTTTGTGTATACAGTAAAGTAGGATGAAAGTGCAGATTCCAGGTCCATCATTCTTTATATTAAAATGCTTTATTTTCCCATTGACTTGTCTCAGCAGAAAGAGTCTGTTTTTTATTCCAAGTGAGGAGAAAGCTGCTGGAGAGTTTGGAGAGCTCTCTGAAGGCAATTAACACTTTCTACCTTGCACAGTAGTTGTTTATGTGCATATCTTAAACCACATGCACACACACTTTGAGACAGGCACTATATATTGCTTGGATTTTCATCCCCAACTTTAGCACCTAGCGTATTGCTTGGCACATCATAGGTGCTCAATGAATTAATCAGTGAATTCTAACAAAAGACAAAGTTAGCTTTTTATTTCTTGTTTAGCACATGAGTATGCTCATTTGTTTGTGCTCTATATGGTTCCCACAGATTATGACCATTTCCATTTAGGTGTGTTAGTCTCCAATTTCCAGGGCATTTATAATGTTTATGCAGGATTATAGATTTCTTTGACCCATACCACATAAGCATATGTTGGCCCCTTGCTAGTTAACTTGGCTTCTATTTTTGTTCTTGTTCTTACTTGTCACATTTGGGTAGAGAAGATTAAAAGGCATGTGTGGACAACAGAGTCATGAAATCCAGATTGTACCCTTGTTCAGCCCTCCCTATGCACTCCTAAAATGCCTAGAAAGACTCAGAAACAAGAAGGAATGCTCACCACAGCCCTAAACAGTATAACTGTCAAACAGGCTACTGCCAGATCCTAGGAGTAGTCTCCCTGTGGGGGAAAGGCTTTTCATTACCTCCTAGACTCTTCCTTTTGAAGACACCATTGGTCTACTCCAGCCAGAAAGCTGAGTGCCCCTTCTCTTACTTCTAAGAGTCTGCTTCCGTTTAAGGCAGCCACAGAGCTCCTTCCTATTCACCTTTCCTTCTTTATCCACCCAGCCTCAACAACTCCCCAAAACCAACAGGATGGAAAAAAAGGGAGAAACCTTCCCTTTTCCACCCTCTGAAGCATTTGTAATGCTTCATTGCATCCTGGAAAGTATAATTCCATAAGTTCAACACTCAGGTGGGTCCAAGAGGTAAGATTTGTAGCAGAAGCCATCTATATGCCAGAGTTGTAGTTTCTCAGGTCTATTGAGTCAAAGTCTCAACGAGTCAGACAATGGGAGTAGGAAGAGATGCCCCCTCAGGGGAGCTGCTTTAGAATCTGGAGTTTGGGTAGAAGCTTTACTTTCACCTGTTCTCCAGCTATAGGAGTGAGGTCATCATAGACATGAAGGATGGGCATTGACAATGCCAACTTCATGTCATGTATGACTGTTGATACTAAGTCTGAGGGGAGCTCACCTTATTTAAATAATCATACTGAAAATCAATACAAGAGACTACTTGGAACCAGTGGAACAATTGCTAGAGACCCCCGAAAAAGGAGAATCAATCTTAACAATTTGTTAGAAAATGAGATCTCTGAAAATTGTCTATTGTAGGGGCCAGAAGAAAATTTCAAAAAATATACAGGATTGGGGTGCCTGGGTGACTCAGTTGGTTAAATGACTGCTTTCAGCTCAGGTCATGATCCTGGAGACCCAGGATCGAGCCCCACATCAGGCTTCCTGCTCTGTGGGAGGCCTGCTTCTCCCTCTCTCAGTCCCTCTGCTTGTGTTCCCTCTCTCGCTGTCTTTCTCTCTGTCATATAAATAAATAAAATCTTAAAAAATGTACAGGATTCAAAACATATTTCTTAAGGCAAGGAAGACTTTCAACCTTGCATTGTGGTTGTTTATATGTGCATTTCTCTCTCTCTCTCTCTCTATCTCTCTCTCTCTCTCTCCATATATATATATTCACACATGCTTTGAGAGCAGAGGGACATAACTTGCTTAAAAGCTCATTACAGTGTTCAGGACATTATAGATCCTGAATGAATGGTGAATGAATTGCAAAAAGTGAAAAAAATTGCTTTTTTGTTTCTTGTTTGGTGTCTGGATGTACTCATCTGTTATGTTCTATCTGACCATTAAAAAATAGAAATAGAAAATTCCAAGATCATAGGGATAAGGAGGAATGAGATGAAAATGAAAACAAGAAGTGGGTTAAATATGCTTGAAAGCTAAACTCTTAATAACAGAATAAAAATCCTTATTAGAGATAGTACATAACTGAACTGAACCAGTGGAGGTCTGAAAATATTACTGGAGAAGATAAATTAGAACTCTCCCTTGGAATGCAGAGGAAAAGGAAAAAGGTAGGCAACTGGCAGGGAAGATATTGTTAGATAAGAAGGGCAAGGAATGGAATTCCAACCCAAAAGCAATGAGTTTTTTGTTTGGCTTGGTTTGGTTTGGTTTGGTTTGGTTTCAGGTATAGAATTTAGTGATTCATCTAGTGCTCATCACAAGTGCCCTCCTTAATACCCATCACCCATCTAACCCATCCCCCACCCACCTCCCCTTCAGCAGCCCTCACTTT
The DNA here is from genome assembly GCA_004023965.1 of Spilogale gracilis. Lineage (NCBI taxonomy): Eukaryota > Metazoa > Chordata > Mammalia > Carnivora > Mephitidae > Spilogale > Spilogale gracilis. The sequence continues at coordinate 62,334 of PITA01011368.1, read as the reverse complement.
GTTCTCTATAGTTAAGAGTCTCTTGGGGCACCTTGGTGGCTCAGACAATTAAACATCTGACTCTCGATTTCAGCTCAGGTCATGATCTCTAGGATTGTGAGACTGAGCTCGTGTCAGGCTCTGCACTGAGCATGGAGCCCATTAAGAGTCTCTCTCTCTCCCCCTCACCCCTCCCATCTTCAGGTTGTCCATTCTCTCTCTCTCTCAAAAAAAAAAATCCCTTATGGTTTGCCTTCCTCTCATTTCCCCCCCTTCCCTATGTTCATCTATTTCATTTCTTAATTTCCACATTTAAGTGAAATCATATGGGATTTATCTTTTTCTGACTGACTTACTTTGCTTAGCCTAATACACTCTAGCTCCATCCATGTTGTTACAGATGGCAAGATTTTACCCTTTTGATGGCTGAATAATATTCCATTACACACACACATCTTCTTTATCCATTCATCAGTTGATGGATATTTGAGCTCTTTCCATAGTTTGGTTATTGTCAACAATGTTGCTCTAAACTCTGGGGTGCATGTGTCCCTTTAAATCAGTATTTTTGTTTCCTTTAGATAAATACCTAATGGTGTAATTATTGGTCTCACAGTTCTATGTTTAACTTTCTGAGAAAGCTCCATACTGTTTTCCAAAGTAACTGTACTAGTTTGTGTTCCCATCAACAGTGTAAGAGAGTTCCCCTTTCTTCATATCCTTACCAACATCTGTTGTTTCCTGTACTGTTAATTTTAGCTGTTCTGACAGGTGTGAGGTAGTATCTCATTATGGTTTTGATTTGTATTTCCCTGATGATGAGTCATGTTGAACATTTTTTTCATGTGTCTGTTAGTCATCTGTATGTTTTCTTTAGCAAAATATCCATGTCTTCCACCTTCTTCTTAACTGGATTATTTTTTTCTGGGTGTTGAGTTTGATAAGTTCTTTACAGATTTTGGATACTAGTCTTTTATCAAGTATATCATTTGCAAATATCTTCTCCCATTCCATAAGTTGTCATTTAGTTTTTTGATTATTTCCTTTGCTGCGCAGAAGCTTTTTATCTTGATGAAGTCACAAAAACCCATTTTTGCTTTTGTTTCCTTTGCCTCCAGAGGTGTGTCTAATAAGAAGTTGCTACAGCCAAGGTCAAAGAGTTTGCTGCCTGTGTTCTCCTCTAGGATTTTGATTGTTTCCCGTCTCAGAGTTAGGTCTTTCATCCGTTTTGAATTAATTTTTGTTAATGGTAGAAGGAAGTGGTCCAATTCCATTCTTCCACATGTAGTTGTCCAGTTTTCCCAACACCATTTGTTAAAGATACTGCCTTTTTTCCATAGAATATTCTTTCCTGATTTGTTGAAGATTAATTTATCATGTAGTTGTGGGTTCATTTCTGGGCTTTCCATTCTGTTCTATTCATCTATGTATCTTTTTGGGCCAGTACTATACTGTTTTGATGACTATAAATTTGTATTATAACTTGAAGTCCAGAATTGTGATGCCTCCAGCTTTGCTTTGCTTTTACAGGATTGTGTTAGCTATTTGAGGCCTTTTGTGGTTCCATACAAATTTTAGGATTGTTTGTTCTAGTTCTGTGAAAAATGCTAGTGGTATTTTGATAGGGATTATATTAAATGTGTAGACTGCTTTGGGTGGTATAAATATTTTAAAAATACTTGAACAGACCCATAGCCAGCAAATAAATTGAATCAGTAATCAAAAATCTCCCATCAAACCACAGTTCAGTGCTAGATAGCTTCCCAGGGGTATTCTATCAGACATTTAAAGAAGAGTCAATATCGATTCTTCCCAAACTGTTCCAAAAAATAAAAATGGAGGGAAGACTTCCAAACTCATTCTACAAGGTCAGCCTTACCTTGATTCCAGAAGTAGACAAAGATCCCACTAAAAAGGAGAATTATCCCTGATGAACATGGCTGCAAAAATTCTCAAGAAGATACTAGCAAATTGAATCTAACAGTACATTAAAAGAATTATTCACAACAGTTAAGTGGGATTTATTCCTGGGCTGCAAGGGTGGTTGGTTCAATATTCTCAAATCAATCAACATGATACACCACATTAATTAAAGGAAGGATAAGAACCATATGATCCTCCTAATAGATGCAGAAAAAGTATTTGACAAAATAAAGCATCGATTCTTGATAAAAATCCTCAACAAAGTAGGGCTAGAGGGAACATACTTCAACATCATAAAGGCCATATACAAAAGGCCCACACTTAATACCATCCTCAGTGGGGAAAAGCTGAGAGCATTCCCTCTACAGTCAGGAACAATACAGGGAGGTCCACTCTCACCATTGTTATTTAACATAGCACTCAGCCTCAGCAGTCACCCAACAAAACTAAATCAAAGGCATCCAAACAGGCAAGGACAAAGTCAAAACCTTCACTATTCATAGATGACATGATACTCTATGTAGAAATCTGAAAAACTCCACCAAAAAAATCACTAGAACTGATACACAAATTCAGCAAAGTCACAGGATATAAAAGTCAGTGTACAGAAATCTGTTGCATATCTATACACCAATAATGAAGCAGGAGAAAGAGAAATCAAGGAATTGATCCCATTTACAACTGCACCAAAAAACATAAGATACCTAGGAATAAACCTAACCAAAGAGGTTAAAGATTTGTCCTCTAAAAACTATGTAACACTTATGAGAGAAATTGAAGAGGATCCAAAGAAATGGAAAAACAGTCTATACTCATGAATTGGAAAAAATAATGGTATTTTTGAGTTAGAAAAACTGGAACAGGAATAATTATAAGGGCTTTGAAAAAAAATTTTCTGGACTGAGATCAGGAATGTGGTTGTCACACTTTAGACGAATGAATGACCATATTTCTGGATCATGAAGATAAAGAAAAATATCTTGCAAAGGCTAAGGCACTTTCTCCCTGAGCTCCCTTCAAGGCCTGTGTGCTCTCACCCCCAGTCATTTATGGATCCCACAGTCCTTCCTCTCAGCCTAGGCACCAAGTAACTTTCTGACAGCTTAATTGGCATTTAAATCAAATCCCACTGGGGCACACAGGTTTCCTCTTGGATCATATTCAGATCCCCAGCTCTTTGCCGTTAGGAGCTACCTTTCATAAAATGGCAGGATGGCAGGGCCAGATCATTTAGCCCACCACCATTACCAGTTACAGACATAGGCTCCATTGAAAAGCAGGGCTCATTGTTTGACTTGGCTGCAGTGAATGCTACCTCACTTCTTTCCTTCCTGATCTCTGGAATCAATTCTGGGGAACATGCACACGTGTGTGTGTGTGTGTGTGTGTGTGTGTGTGTGTGTGTCTGTGTGTGTGTGTCTGTGTGTGTCTGTGTGTGTCTGTGTGTGTGTGAGGGGGGGCAAGACATGAACACACAGCCCTAAGAAGGGATGGACACTACACCAGTCAGAATATACACTCATGCTCTCTTGGCTTACTAAATCCCACTCCAGGTTATCCAAAATGGTACTCAGCTGCTGTATTTTTAGCAACAATAAAAAGGAGCAGAAATCATCAATTCTGTGAACAATAAACACGTGTAGAAAAAGCGGTAGATAGTAAAGGCTGCTGGGAAGGGTTTCAAAGGCATCACTTTGGCACACGAACAGGCGGAGGTAGCCACCAGAACTCCTTGGCTCCCACAGTTGATTTACACAATAGTCTGGGGTGCCCCAGTTATGACGATGCAGCTTGGCTCTAGGCTTTATAAATTCAGACCTCAGAATACAGTTTATTTGTGTTATGACTCCATCCAAAACGTTTCAGGGAAGCCAACTCCCCTCACCCCATCAAAGGTGTACTACGTCATTTTACTAGCCTGTGGAGCTGGGCCTTCAGAGGTAACAGTATGTGCTTTGTTTCTGCACAAGTCTGCTGTGGAGGGGCTGTGGTCTTTGCCATCGGGTGTGCGGCTCATTCCCAAGAGGGTTCACAGCCCCAGGAACACTTCAGACTGCTTAACGGCTGCTCCAGCCTTGCCTTTTATGGTGTTTTCCTTCTGCACCAGGGAATGACAACCACTTAGAGCATCAGCCAGCGAGAAACAGATGACAGCAAAAAATCCACTCTGCTCTTAGTTCCAGGATGTCCTATCTGCCTTGAACTACTGGTCTTTGAACCCGTGTTGCGATAATGAATTTGGGAATGCCAGTGAGCTCGGAGGGAAATGGGCGTCATTTTGAGCAGCTGGCCAGATGATCTATTTTAGAAAGCACAGAAGAATGTATTCCCCCTCCACCCCCACCCCACCCCCACCCTGGTACATTAGTTAAGAAGCACAGGGCATTTAATAATTTAATTTAATTCAATCTTTAGGTCAGAGTTACCAGAAATAAGTTGACTTATTAATTATTAATCATTATTCACTAATAATTATTACAACCATATCAAAGTGTCCCCATGTTATAGAGTCACCCAGTGGATTAGTCCAGTAAAAAGAAGCACCAATAATATTCCCTGGAGGTTGAAGAGAGGACTGTTGTAAGCCTTTTAGATCTAGTATCTCAATCATCACAGCAGCCTGATGAGGTAGTTCTGTTACTTTCCTCATTTTGCAGATGAGGAAACCAAAGCCAGTCTAGTGGGACCGGAGCATATTTACAAAGTGGTGGGAAATCTCACCAGGAACAGAAGCTACCACCATATTGTGGAGAGCTTTGAAAGCTGATGTGGAGGCACTGTAATTATTATTATTATTACTACTGCTAAAAGCCAATATTTTTCATGGTTTTTTTCCTTGTTAATGGTGTCTGGACCGAATACATGATAATCTAGGTCCATACTTGGCAGGTACCCAAAAAGAACACTAGTTTTGGTTCTTTTTGCCCTTGTCTTACAAGTGGTTCATGTCAAGCCACTACACTAATTTTCAGTTAGTTTCTGGTATTGGATCTTTTGTTAAAAATGCCTTCTTAAGTTCATACTTTACTCTAGAAATATTTTTTAAAAAAATATTCTATTCCATTTCTAAGTAATGGCTAACAAATACGCCTGAGTAATGATGGCTTGGAGTTCATGCAGAATTTGTTATAAAATCCTGCACAGTCATGCAAAATCATAAAAGGAACCAAAGAAACAGCCCTTCTTGCAGGTCACTTACATGTTGCAAAACCACATTTTTGAGTAGAAGGTGTGATGGAACATAATTTTACTAAATGCTGCCGATCTGGTAGGCATTAACAAATAGTGAGTATAATTCTTCCCATTTCTAAAATACTAAGGACTCCATAATTTTAAAGACCACAGAATGGGGCGCCTGGGTGGCTCAGTTGGTTAAGCGACTGCCTTCGGCTCAGGTCATGATCCCAGAGACTGGGGATCGAGTCCCACATCGGGCTCCCTGCTCGGCGGGGAGGCCTGCTTCTCCCTCTCTCACTCCCTCTGCTTATGTTCCCTCTCTGGCTGTGTTTCTCTCTGTCAAATAAATAAATACAATCTTTAAAAAAAAAAAAAAAAGACCACAGAATGGATCAGGCAGAAGTTACTCTTCTGACCAATTTCACTAAAATTTTACCGGCTCAAACTGCTTTTCATGCTGTTTAGAAGGCCATTTTCTTAATTACACAATTTATTCTAGGACACTTACTTGATTAACCACTTAGAATGAAGTAGAGTTGTGTTTTTTTCACTCTAATGGAATGACCAAGCAGATGAAGGAGGAAGGAGCCATGGCAAATGTATCCAACCCCTGTACTCTTTCCACTTGGTGAATTGGGCTGCCCTTTTGCCCTTGGGGCATGTCACCTGCCCAGGTCCTTATTCCCAGTAGGGCACTAGAGTCTGTAGATAAGTAGGTACTATAGGAAGAGGAGTAAGAAAAATTGGGGTAAAGGGGTCTACCAAATGGCAATCCCAGTTGACCTTTGCTTTTTTTTCTACCTCAAATAGCATGTGATCTTTATTCTATTGTATTAGTAGCAGAGTCTGATGTTTCATAAGTCAGATGACTGACTTCATGTACTGTCATGTGTCATGTTCTGTCATAACTAATTTTCACATTTGTGCTCTGGACTTGGGAGTTACAGTTTGATGTTGGGGTATGATGTGTTTCCCCTTAGGGCTCCCAGGACCACTGGGCCATCTGCCCTGCCATATTAGAACTACTTACCCAAGCTTGGCAAATCCCTAGTGCTGAAAAACAATCACTGAACTAGGAATCAAGAGATTTGGTTCTTATCCAGACTGTCAGAGACCTAGTTCTTATCCAGACTTTCAAAAAAGTCTTTTTCTTTTGAGGGGCTTGTTTTCCTACCTGAAAATTATGAGTGTTATATAATTTGTAAGGTCGGCTGTATGTGAATTTTCTAATAAGTACAAATGGGTTTTCATAGGTTGGAAAAAAAACCCCACAGAATATTTTCTAGGAATTTGGAGTTCTCAGAACTTGTAATTTCACAGAAATATTTTCATTATAAAAGTTAAGATATTAGGTAGAAAGAAGGAGTAGAAGGAATCAGGACCATTTTGCTGTTATCTTGAATTATACCTGTGATCTCCATCTTCTAAATTTGATCGACATTTTTAGAGCACTAATTCCACACAAGGCACCAAGGCTGAGTGCTACAATTAGGATTCGGTAATTTGGAGACATATAAGTCCTGCCTGTCCTCCCAAGTTGCTCATAGTCAACCTGTTTCCTTCTTTGGATGTTCAGGACCCTTGACCAACGTCAAAAACATCTATGTTGGAGACCATGGGCTTTACTTCCTAGCTGTCTTTCAGCATTCAGAGCCTAAACAGCTCTGTCTAGGCTGGTAGACATCATTGGTATGGCTTTATTGCTCCCATGAGTGATGAAAATTGTGCCCTTGAACCCACATGAGTTCAGGAACAATGATTTCAGTATGGCCAATATTGCCAGACCTCATGATTTATCAAGAAGAAGCCAGAAATCAAGATTGTAGGTAAACCCCCGGAGGACTATATTTAAGAACAGACAGACAGGGAGCCGAAGGAGCTGCATGAAATAAGAAATGCCAAGGAAAGACTCTTACTTCCCTTACTTGAGACAAAGACGGCCAATGAGGATGTTCCCTGACCCTGGCACATTTGGTTCCTCATTAAAGAAGGAAAAAAAGCAAATATACATAAAAATGTAATGTTTATATAATTCTGTAAAAGTAGTATAAGGTAAAGAAATTAGAAGGAAGAGGAGAAGAAGAAGGAAGGAAGGAAGAAAGGGAGAAAGAAAGAAAAGAAAAAGAAAGGAAGGAGGAAGGGAGGGAAGGAAAGGAGGGAGGAAGGGAGGAAGGGGAATCTCTATTACCATATGGAAAGGAAAAACCATGAAATAACAAGTAAGGCACCTAAATTAGAATGGACAAAGGTGACCAATCTGTGGAGACAAAAATTATTTCTTTTGCATCCTCAGAACTGGCTTAGTGTGTGTGCATGCGTGTGTGCGTGTGTGTGTGTGTGTGTGTGTGCATGTTGTATGTTGGACTGTGTGTCTTTTCTAAAGAAGATTAGCAAACTGATTCTACTCTGATCCAGCCAATCGTTGCCATGCAGAAATTTCTAAAATGCTGGCAACCAACTGAAGGCATTCTTTTTTAAGACCAGGTGTGGCCCAAACAAAACATACCTGGATCACTAATTTGCAACCACTTTTCTAGAGCATCTTTCATAACTTTAGATATCATATTCATGATCAAAAGCAGCCAGTGCAATTGAAGACAAGTTTGTTTCCTGTTAAAAAAAACTCCAGAGCAGACAGAGGCTCTTGCACCCCTGCCACACCCCTAACCTGGGTTCCTGTGCAAACTATTCAGACTACTTAATGTGCTCTGTTCGGGCGAGTTGGCCAGTCCTGGATTTGCATAGGCAATTCTGTTCCATTTGCTCTCAGATGTTTTCTACTCTGAAAAGTTCTAAACTGAGGGGGAGCTATAGTTGAATTGGGCATATGCAAGAGAATTTTCAATTCCGAATCTTTCCCAAATATCCATGGTTTAAACAAAAAGTTTAAATATTCAAATGTACATTCATTCTTGAAACATTTTAAGGATGTTTACATTGAAACCAGATGCCTCCCCCCCAGACAGCCCCCATTTCTGTTGATTTTACAGTTCTACTGCTCACTTCAGTTTTCTCAGTAGGGTCTTTGTTTCACTCATGAGTAGAAAGAATGTTTCTTTTGTTTGCTTTTCTTGCCATCACTGTGACCAGCCTCTGGAGGGAACTCCGGCCATGCTGTGATTTTGGCTAGCATCCCTTTCATTTCACTCCTGGAAGTCACATCTCACACGGTGGTAAATGGTTTCTGATATCCCCAGGTGCTTGGGCTTTTCCTACAGCCCGCTTCCTGGAATTTTGCAGCAGTTGGAACTGTAAAATAAAGAAATTGAGTCAGTTTGGGAAACCCATCCCATCGAACAGGACAAAGCTAGAATTTCTAGGCAATTTCTGGCCCTTCCAAAATGTCATCAGAACCCAAAGCTTTTATTTCTATTATGTGCCAAATCCGTAGGCAAGCAAAAAGCTGGAAGACTTATATATGTTAAAATGCCTGCAGCTCTTGGTGTGTGGGAGGATGGGGAGAATGGCTATTTCCAAGGGTGCCCTTGTGCTTTCTTGATGGGTTGGCATTTGAACCCAAAGGGAGAAACATCTAAGCGTAAGAGAATGTGAATGGCAAAAGAGAACTAAATAAAACTTTTCCACATACTTTTGTTTGGCCTGGTTCATCCATTCATTTATTCATTTGTCAAGGAGCATTTATTTACACCTGTTATGTATTTCCAGACTCTATGCGGGGTCCTGTGGGACAGTAGTGCTTGTCTTCTGGTGAGGTGGCAGGAGAATCTAGAAAATTATTAGTGTGGCAAAAAATATGGAAGGAAACACACAGAATAATGAGAGACCAGAGAAAGGCTTTCGGTGTGGACTAGGTAGAATAAAGGTAGAGTGAGAGAAGATTTCTGGAAGGAGGTCACATTCAAAGTGACCATGAGTAGTAATTAGCTGAACCAGTTGTCTCAAACTTCCATGTGCATAGTAATTATCTGGGGATCTTGCTATACTAAAGATTCTGATTCTGGATATCTGGGGGCGGGGGACAAGCCCCAGATTTTGGATTTCTAAGAAGCTCCCTTCCCTGACAACTTGACCCAAAATAGCACCCAACCCCCACCTCCACCCGTCCTTGTCCCCTTACCCTGCTTACTTTTCTATAAAGCCCTTGCAAATAACTCATATTAAGTATTCATTTATTTATAAATTGTATATGGGGAGATCCCACTTAAAGAAAGGAAGGGATTTCTCTGTGGCCATAAAACATAATGGTAGAGGGAACAGTAGGTCCCAGATTTTTCTCTTTCCCCCCTTGCTTTATCTTTTTTATTTTTATTTATTTTAAAATTTTATTTATTTTTGAGTGGGTAGTATATTCACATGGATAAAATGCAAAAGACATAGAGATTAGTGCCTTAAAAGGCTTCCATCCCTCCACTTCTCTGAGGTTCCCAATAGAGGAGTCTGTTACTATTTGCTTGCATATCTTTCCAGAGGTAGTCCAGGAATATACAAGCAAATATTCACATACATTCTCTAACACCACCCCCTCCCCTTCTTTAACCTACCTGTTAACTTATGGTCCCCTATTTGCATTTTGACTTTTTGTTTCTAATATATCTTAATGATGGCTCCTTATCATATATGAAGAGCTTTCTTATTCTCTCTTACAGTGGAGGCATATTTTATTGCCTGATATAGAAAAAGTCAACCCTACCAAGGGGCATTTATTTGCTATTCTGCAGTGAGTAACGTGTCATACATGTCATTTTGCACATGGGTGATCAGTAGGATAGAATTCATGGAAGTGGGATTGCTGGGTCAAAGTTATTTGTAGTTTTGATAGCCATTGCCAAATTTTTCTCCATAAAGCTTGCCCCAGCAGAAGTAGATTGTCCTATGTTGCTGTTACCAAATTCAGTAACCTTTGCCAGGGTGATGAGTTTGAAACAGTGCAGTTTTTGTTTTTTTAAAGATCTTACTTATTTAATTGAGAGAGAGAGCATAAATTAGGAGAAGGGCAGAAGGAGAGGAAAAAGCAGGCTGTTTGTGGAACAGAGAGCCTGACATGGGGTTGGATCCCAGGACCCTGAGATCATGACCTGAGCTGAAGGCAGACACTTAACCAACTGAGCCACCCAGGTGTCCCAAAACAGTGTAGTTTTAATATGCCTTTCTCTTAGGACAAGTGAGTTTAAGCATCTTCTCATATGTTTCAAGGCACTATTTGTATTTTCTGTTCTGTGAACTGTCTATTCATTTTCTTAGTTCTTTTATTTTTTAAAAGATTTTGTTTATTTATTAGAGAGAGGGAGGGAGAGAACATGAGTGGGGAAGGTGAGGACACAGAGGGAGAGACAGAAGCTGATCAGGGAGCCCAATGCAGAGCTCGAACCCTGGACCCTGAGATCATGGCCTGAGCCAAAGGCAGAAGCTTAACCAACTGAGCCACTGGACGTTTTTTGTTTTGTTCGTTTGTTTGTTTGTTTTTTTTTAACTGTATGTTGGTCTTATGTCTCACTGATTCATAGAAGCATCTGTTACGAAAAGTTACTATTTTGCTAATTACATTGAGATTGAACATCTTTTCATACATTTAAGAGCCCCTGTATTTTCTCCGCTGAACTGTCTTTTTATAGTTTCCCTCCCTTTTTCTTTTGGATTATTAATATTCTCCTTCTTGATTTGTAGAGCTACTAATGAGTTACAGAACCTGTTTTTTGGATCCCATTCCAGTCTCTTACCCTTGGCCACGCTGTCTCCTCTAATAATGTTTTACCTTTCTTCATTTCATACAATGGAAAAACATTTTATAAATGAGCATGTAATAACCAATTCCTAAATGCCACAAACTCAGAAAATAGCCTCAAAACTGATTTTTTTTAAGGGGAAGGTAATGTGAATCACTTAATTGAACAAATGCATCACAACATACGAACTTTTAGAACAGAAAATGAATCAAAGCGATAATAAATCTTGCAAGCAATTTATAAACAGAAGCTACAGTCTGAGTTATTGATCACAGTTGGTAGAAAAGAAAAAAAAAAGTGGTTAACTGCAGTCTTCAGACTCAGTTTATATGCAGCCTCGTCCATGAAATATGTCTGGATAAATGTTCTCTTGCCGCTGAATTCCCAGAGAACTTTGCCCCTCTCTTAGGAAGATTATCAAATATCTGTTTTTGTTATCATTAGTTTCATAAAGAGTATTCCCCAGGGCACCCCTGATTTCCTGTACTGCTTATAGACTGTTTTTTTCTTAAAGATCCCATGCTACAATCTTCTTTTTTAAAGTCAGGTTTATTGATGTATAATTTACATAGAGTAAAATTTATTCTTTTTGGGTGTACAGTTCAGTGAGTGCTGACAAATGTATCCAGGTGTGTAATCACCTCCAGAATCAAGATATAGAACATTTCCATCGCCACAAAGTGCTCCTTTGGGCCCTCTTCACCGTCCGTCCCCTCTCTCCACGTGTATCGCCTATCACTCACTGATGTGATTCACTACAGTTCTGCCCTTTACAGAATGTCATATGAAAGGAATCATGTATTCTACAGTTTTTTGTGTTTGTCTATTTTTACACTAAGCCACAGTACTTTGCAATTAATCACAGAGTGAACAATTTCCCCATTGCTTTGTGGAATTCAGGCTAAGTAGGCTCACTCACCAAAATTACATGAGCAGTTAGATAGTGGTCACAAGGAAGGAGTGAAGAGAAATGGGAGAGAGACAGAATAGAAATTGAGACAGAGACAGAAAAAAAGTTTAATACTTATTATAATCTTCTTGATTGTTTAGAAATTGTGGCTTTGTGTAGAGCACTTTCCCGGCCCAGTGTTTTGTGTAATCAGCACAACAAGCTTACAAATTATTATTCCCATTCTGCAGATAAGGACACTGAGGTTCAGACTGTTCATGGGTTTGTTCCCAAAAAGAACCTTAGTGACTGAAGGACTAGGTTTGAACTGAGCTCTGATTTGAATGACTTCATTTTGTGGACTTCTCCAGGTTCTGTCTTCTCTAAAGTCTAATAAAGGAGGGGTAAAAAGAAGACTGTATGCTCTGGATGGAATATTTTCCTTTTACTCACCCAGAAACTCACTTACTGTTTAAGCCCAGAAATTTGCACTGTGCCCACTATCCGGTAGGTGCTCATTAAATACTGTTAAATGAACCTAAAAGAGAAATCTGTCTTTCTGATCCTTCTAATGCAAATACACTGATTTTTTTTTTTCCTCAGTAGCTCACTGGAAGTTTTTCAGTGTCACAGTTTTCTTCGTTTTTAAAGTTTGCTTTTCTACTTGAAGAACAAATTATCTCCCAATCTCTGATTTTGTATCAGGGTACATTATCTCAACACATGCATTGAAGGAGTGTGAGCACATTCCAACTATTCCCTTTTGGACTGTCTGTCATTTGAATGAAGGTTTATATTCATTAAAGACCACTCCAGAGGTGATATTCAGGTAATCGTTACTTACTATTTTCTATTTCTATGCCATAAGAGGTAAAAGTCAACTTTAGGTAAAATGAATTTAATATGAAGACCTAGAAACAATTTAAATAAATATTTAATGTCTTAGGTATGTTTGAATACAAAATACGTTATACAGGAAATAGTATTGTAATTGAAGGAAAATCTAATCTTATGGTATTTTAAATTACTGGCAAACCAGTAAGGTACATGGCAAATTTCTTCCCAAATAACATTATTCCTTTTCTACAAACAAACTGAATGCCTCAAAGCAGATGAATATGTCAAGAATGCTGACAATTTCACTTTGTGGAATATTGCGAAATGATGTCTGAGGACAAAAATGAACAGTGTAAAACATAGCATTCTATCCTATAAACCCGTGTGCTTCCCAAAGAGGTTTCCAAAATATTTCAGAGAAGTTTTCAATCCTTTGGATTTCTCATTATCTCTTTACATAATTATATCTCCAAAATGATTCCTCTTTTGGTGATGAACTTTGGTCAGTGGAAATATAGTGACACCTGGGTATCTACCTTTTATATAAAACATTTGTCTATTTGATATCCTGAGCCTTCCAATGAAATTTCATCTCAGTGTATAGTAAAAGTCTATTTTATTATTTTTTTAAAAAGATTTTATTTATTCATTTATTTGAGACACAGAGAGAGAGAATGTGAGCAGGGGGAGGAGCAGAGGGAGAGAATCTCAAGCAGACTCCCTGCTGAGTACAGAGCCTGACACCACTGGATCCCAGGCCCCCGAGATAATGACCTAAGCCAAAACCAAGAGTCAGATGCCCACTGACTGAACCAACCAGGCTCCCCAGTAAAAGTCTATTTTAATGCCAGATCTGCAGAATGACACTAATACCTACCTTTACATTTATTGATTGATTATGGCCACTGGCATATTTTTCCATCCTGACCCACAGAGGGAATTGTAGGGACTGGCAATTTCTTGAAATAGCAATATACACCTACATATGGCAGTAACACAGCAGACTCTGTGCTTTACCACTGGACCCAAACTAATGTAACTCACTCACTGCAGACCAGGAAAAAACCCTAAATTAATACAAAGAAGAAAAAAAGTACTTTTGAATGCTTTTTTGTCACTTGAACTCAGAGAATGAGAAATTTTACAAAGTGAAATAGGAAAACAATGCAGAGGGAGTGATCTTTTTCCTTGGAAGACATGGTTTTCCTACCAGCCCTTCACATGGATGCTATTCCTTCTCATTTGGCAGGGGTATAGGGACAAGGGAGGAAAGGGACAGGGAGGCTGAAAGCAGAAACAAGTATAAGCATTGGGATTCTAGAGTCAGGAGAAGTGCTCGGGGAGAAAAAGCTGGAAGAACATGCAGTCAGACGGGGCACCTGGGTGGTTCTGTCACTTGAATGTTCAACTCTTGTTTTCGGCTCAGGTTATGATCTCATGAGTCATGGGATGGAGCCCCGTGTTGGGCTCTGTGCTCAGCAGGGAGTCTGCTTGAAGATTCTTTCCTTCTGCCTCTCCCCATCACAAATAAATAAATTTAAAAAAAATGCAGTCAGAACCAAGAGAGAGAAGGAGGCATAGAGATCACTGTCCAGGAAGTCAAATAGTAGGGCCACTTTGAGGACATATTTGGGGAGAGCCAAGAAGGATTCTTTGAGAAGCAGATGCAGGGAGCAGCACTAGAGAGATGGACAGGTTAGCATGTCCTTGGGGGCAGTGTGGCATGGAAAACAGAGACTGACATCAACTCAGAGGATGGAGGCACCCAAGTACCTGAAATCCCAAAGACTTAATCCCTCCTTCCCACCCTCCTGATGCCCAGTGAATGGCCATGTTCTAGTTATTCTTCCCACCTGCTCAAGTCTGTTCCTTCCTCTCCATCTTTCCCACATTAGGCCAGGGCCTGAGGCCCCAGGCGCTCCTCCCAGACTGCCTATGTGGAAAGCCCTGCTCTGCCACCCACTGGTTTTGTAACCCTGGATAAAGTACTTATCCTCCCTGTGCCTCAGTTGTCACATCCGATAGATGGGAATGCTAATACTAGAACCTACCTCATGGAATTGTTGGGAGCAAGCAAATAACCACTGAAGCCCTCAGCCATACCTGGCATAAAGTAAGGAGTCAATGTTAGTTATTGTGTCAGTTTCCTTGGCCCACCCTAACACATTACTCCACACTGGGGGTGTGAAACAGTAACAATGTACTCTGTCGGTTCTCCAGGTCAGAAGTCCAGGCAGGATCATTTCCTTCTGGAGGCTCAGAGGGAGAATCCGTTCCACGCCTCTCTCCTTTGTTCTTATGGCTTCCAGATTCCATGGTGTTCTTTGGATTGCGGCTGCAGAGCTCCCATCTCTGCCTCTGCCTTCACATGGCCTTCTCCCCTCTGGGTCTGCGTGTCCCAAATCTCCCTTTGTTTTCTCTTATAGAGACATTAGTCATTGAGTTTAAGGCCCACCCTAAATCAGGGTGATCTCATTGAGATATCCTTAACTTAATTATATCTTCCAAGACCCTATTTCCAAATAAGATACCAAGGATTACTATTCAGAGGTATCTTTTCTAGACTGTTCAACCCACTACAGTTGTCATAATTATTATTTTCAATTCATGAGCTTACCATCTCTCTTCAGGACTGAAGAGAAAATAGTCTCCCTGCTTATAGTCTTCACATGGCAATCTGTTCTCGATAAATAGCCCCAGTGATCATTCCAAACTAACTTTCCTGCCTACACCCTTCAGGAGCCCCCCACCACCTGCAGGAGAGCGTGTGACATGCTGAGCAGAGCTGTGACGGGGTGCCTGCCTCATCCCACCAGTGTCATCTTCCACATCCCTGCACCTTGCACATCCCTCTCCAAAAAAGAACTGCATTTCCTCCCAGAAACCTCCACCTCCTCCTGCGCCAGCATTCTCCCCCAGGTCCCAGGAATAGGCGTTCTCCTCTTCACTCCCAATGCATCTTTGATTTATCCCTCTCATCAAACTTTATTCATTGTTCTGTAAAGGCCTGTTAAGGTTTTTGTTGCTCTTTGAGGGTTATACCCTACTCAAGTCTATTTCCCAATGTCAGTGCAGTAAAGGAACGTGTTTAGTAGAGGACAGATGGATGGATGGATGGATGAATAATAACTGGGAAAAGGAAAACTGAGTTATGGATCATGTGGAACCAAGGGGTAAAACCTGAACTAAAACTGGGGCCATCCACAATTAGAAGATCTGACCAGTTATCAGAGGGAAAGTGGCTACTTAGGACTTATATCTGCATAATATAAATTACAAACAACTCCTTATGTGTCTAAGCAGTCCTGTACCTGATGCCCAAGACGACTGTTGAGCAAACTCATTATAGCTCCCCAGAGCACTCTGATTCTTCTTGATTTTCAAGGTCCTAAAGTAAAGAAGCCACTTTGGGAATGGATAAAACATGGTTCTCACATATTATACTTTTGTATGAAAAAGACTGACTGGTACAAAAGTTTAAAATGCAAATCCCTAGGCCCAACCCTCAGAGATTCTGGTAAAGTCAGGGTGGGACAGGTTCAGTGATTTGTAAAGAGGTTAAAGGAGCGAACGTTGTCTCTGCCAAATCTGCTGTCTATGATCTAATTTTCTTAATTCTTAATTTCAGAAGTGGAAAAATAGAGTACCCCTTCCTAGGACTTCAGTGAGTGAATACAGTGATGAAAAGAGTCTGACATGTGGAAGTGCTAAGGCTCTCTGTAATTATGGCTGTCCTTGCCACCATTATCATCATCATTATCACTGTTATCTAGGAGATTCTAAATCAGTGCTTCTTAATTCTAGCTGCACAGTAAAATCACCTAGGAAATTTGAAAACAGATCTTGATAGAGTCGTTCTGGAGTGGTCTCAGGAAGGGATAGTATCTTAAAGCATCTTGAATTTCTTGCACTGTCACGTTGGAGACCCAGCAGGCCCTGGACCAATGCTTCTCAAACTTGAACACACACACAAATCCCCAAGGGATCTTACAAAAATGCAGATTTTGATCCAGAAGATTTCAGGCTAGCTGAGAATCTGCATTTCAGCCATGATGCCTCTATTTCTGTCCACAGACCCCACTGTGAGGACAAGACCTGAACCCAAGCAGACACAGCATATAGCTTGGTCAGGGGTTTGATGTCAACACAGGGGCCGGTTGTGATGAAGGCCAGGTGGTTCCTGACTACACCCGGGGCTGTCCCTTGCCGAGTGCCACACTCTGTCTGAAAGCTCCCAGTTGTCACTCACATGGCCAAACCCTGGGAGGAGAGGCAGGCAGTCTCTCTCTGACTTCTCTGATAAGATATGTCAAATGAACATTCATTACTGTCCCAGGAGTCCTTTCAGGCGGCATTTAAGGAAATACCACACATTTAGCACTTAGCTCTTCAGATGTCAGAGCTCGGGGGTCACCGTTTTACCCATAAAAGGGCCATTTGTGTATGTGTCTAAACTGCTGAGCCAATTGCCCTGCTGAGTGGAAATAGTATTGTTGCCTCTGTTTTTGGCACAAGTGACTGAAGTGTTTTCCAAACACCATTAAATGCCAAAGTCTCTGGCCCTTGGTTCCAGGTGTAGTGACTCAGAGGCCTACCATCAAACTGGGCAAGGGAGGGGGTGGAAGGTGAAAATCTGAGCCGACTAACAGGCAGAGGATGTTGGTTCTCCAAGACTGCGTTGGTGTCTTGCAGACTCATTGTGATTTCCTCTAAGCAGCCCCATCCAAGGTTTAAGTTATTGGGGCGGCCCTTGCTGCCTGAGTATATGATGGGACTCAGAGCACCAGGAAATAACCCTGAAGGCAAAACTCAGGGCCTCTTCACTCACTGTGTGTGAACTTAACATGACATCATCGTTTTGTTGCATGTTGATTAGGCAAAATTATGAGTCATTTAAATACCTGATTACAAAGACTCTTGCTATTTATGTGGCAAACTGATCCTTTAGATTTTCATTTCGTATTTTGTGATTCCTAAGATCTAGAGTCAATACTAATTATATCTTTTTAAAAGGCATGCATTATTTATCATTCTCATCGCCAGAATAATAAAAGCCAACCCAAACCTTTCCATGTACCCCATCAGGTAGATATTATTGGCCTCGAGTTAGTTGAGGCACCCTTGCTCAGGGTCTCCCATCTATGAAATATGGAGCTGCTATTTGAGCTGAGCATCTGGTCCTGGCAGTGCTCTTACCTGCTGTGCCGGGTTCCCTTCATAGGAATGCTACCTCTCTGCAGTGACAAGAGTGCCACACCAAGGGCTCCGTATGGATTGTCTCCTTTTGCCCTCAAGACACCTGGATAGGCAAGGCACTATTAATTTCATGTTCCAGAGGTGTAATCTAATCTTAGAGAAATTCTGTAATTGGGTTTGAACCCAGGTGGTCATGTTCCCTCTCTTTAGTCCCCTGCCACTCCTCTCCTCCAGCCTGGAGTAGAGGTTTTCTGGGTCTGTCCATGGGATAGTTCCATCAGTGCTCACCTATGTTCATTCTGCTGAAGTCCCTTGGCCCTGTAAGGTACGAGAGTTACAGGTGCCAGGGATCCACAAGAAGACATCTTTGGAGGCATTATTCCATCGAACACCACCACTTTCTTCTCTCATGTAACCCTTTAGCTGCTCTCCTGCTCCTATTTTCTTCCTTCCCTGGTGGCAGCCAGAGTGATCTTTTCATACCTTTTATACCCTTCATACCTTGTCCAAACCCTCCCAAGGCCATGCTCTGACTGGGCCACTCTCTGACCTCTTTTCCCATGACTGTCACCTCACTTCCTTTGTCCTTGCTACACTGGTTTCCTCGTGGCCACTCCTAGATGCTAAACACAGTCATGTCACATCACAGAAGCTTTCCATTTGCTCTTCCCTCAGCCTGGGATACTCTTCCCTCAATATCTGCATGGCTCGGTCACTCAGTCCATTCAGGTCTCTGTGATAGAGTCACTTCTGCATCCCAATATCACTCTCTCCCCCTTAGTGTGGTTCGTTTTCTGCAGAATATTTATGAAGTTATATTGTAGAGTTCCCTAATTGTAATGTCTCTCTCCCTTCACTGGAATGTAAGTGCAAAAGGACTACCTTGTTCTCTGCTGATCCCCACAACCTGGGACAATGCTTGGTGAGAAGTGCACACCCAATACATATAGAAGAAAGGGAGGAAGGAAGGAAGGCAGGCAGGCTGGTTGGAAGGATGGAAGGAAGGCGGGAAAGAAAGAAGGATGGGAGAAAAGAAGGGAGGGAGAAAGAAAGGAAGGGAGGGAGGGAGGTGTGGGAAAAGAAAGAAAGGCATAATGGAAAAAATTTGCTTAGTTGTTTGTCCTTTTTATGGTTGTTATCTGATTACCTTTTCCAGAAGATGATATTCCAAGTACCTCAAAAGGAAAGAAATCACTTTTACCTCTTACCTCTTTCAATTGTGTATTATTTATAATATAGTTAAATCTTTCTAGCATTGAACTAGCTCCATGCAGGTATGAGCTTCCAACAGCAGAAGCTTATTGCCTGATATTATTACATTGGCCACTAAAAGGCCATGTGACTAGAAGCTCTCTAGTCATTTACATGTCTGTAAAATGCGTATAGGAAAGTGCAGCCCTCGTAGGGCTGTTAATGAAGATTGCATCGATTACTGTTTGCAAACCCCTTAGATCCAGGGGACAGACGAAGCAACATGTAAGTGTTTTTTAAATTAAAAAAAAAAAACACCAAACTTCTACCCTTGAATTCAAACTATTCTCTCCAATACTCCATTCAAACCTTTAATGTAGAAAGACATTCAGGAACTTTCAGCCTTTTGCTTACATCAATTTGTTTCTAATTTCTTTTAAATCAGGAAAATACTGGTTTATACCTGGGTTAAGATAAAATGGCAAAAGTGTATCTGTTCCCATTTTTCCCCTCCTGTGGTCATATTCTTACCAAATAAATGTTTCCTCTGCAGGCCAGGGCTGTTACAGTGTTTTTTAAATAATGGGACTGAAGTTTAAGACCTTGCTGAGAGGACAATTCTCAGGCTACTCTGAAGCCATCCTAAAAGTATCATTTGCTTGGCTTTCCAGAGGGCTGGGGTTTGAAATCCGACGCTCACTTGTTGCTGCCTCACCACCTTGGAAAGGCTGCTTCCCCCTTATTAAGGAAAAGACTGCTTTTTTTTTTTTTTTTTTTTTTTTTGGTTCCAGCCAACCTACCAGTGTCTTTAATTCAGTGACGAACTGTTTTCCTTGGAAGTTGGAGAGTCCAGTGGTTTTGGATCAAGCTTGAATTCTTGCTGGAAGTTCCAAAGTGGAAGTCAAGCGACTTCACTCAGCTGTGGTGGAGGCAGGAAGGTGGGGCCAGCCTTGTGAAGTGGATTTTGGATATTGTAGGCTAGTCACCATGGTGCCTAATGAGGTGGCACCTGGTGCTGTTTGAGGGTGATGTGGACAAACCATTTATTTATTTTTTTAAAAATGATTTTATTTATTTGACAGAGAGAAACACAGCGAGAGAGAGAACACAAGCAGGGGGAGTGAGAGAGGGAGAAGCAGGCCTCCCACCGAGCAGGGAGCCGGATGTGGGGCTCGATCCCTGGTCTCCGGGATCATGACCTGAGCCGAAGGCAGTCGCTTAACCAACTGAGCCACCCAGGCGCTCTGACAAACCATTTATTATTCAGTTCCGGCGCTGGGTCCTGATATCTGTTTTTGTTTTGTTTTTATTGCTTCTACCAAGGATAGAAAGCAGTTTCCAGCTAATCCTGGGAGGCAAGAATAGTTTGAAAGATTGCTTACCATATACAGATCAAAGATCTTTTCTGGCAAGATCAGGTGAAGGCCTCTCTAGAAGGACTAAAGGCAGGAAAGGCATTGGTGAGAGAAAGCTGGGGGTTGAGAGAGAGACAGTACAGGTAGCTCATGAGCATGGAGGGGATTCATTGTCCTGGTGCCTTTTCTCTGCCAAGAGCTGTGAGTTGGAACAAAGGAAGGCAGCTCTCAGGGCCACTAGCAGGTAGCTTGGGCTGCTGCTGTCCATGTCAGGGGGACAAAGAAGCTGAGCAGAGTTACCCCGACTTCTGACACTCTTGTGTTAATAAGCCAGGTAAGTTTCCGGGATCTTGGAGATAAATCTGCTCTCTTATCTCAATTTTTCTGGTATTCTAGGTTCCAGAACAGAGATTTTTTTAAAAACCTGATATCCATGTGTACTCTCAGAGTATAGAAAGAAGAATTCAAGAGGTTCCTGAAAGCTCAGAATTGTATACGAAATGTTGTAGGCATGTGCATTTCCCTGGGAAAACAGTTCATGGTTCCTACCAGATTCTCTAAAGGCTTCTGTGATCTGCCTCCTGCAAAGCTTAGAATCACTGTTCAAGAGGGTAACATAAATCACTTTAGAACACTTTGCACTTTTGTTTCCTTCTGTCTCTCATGGTATGTGCAGAATTTGGCAAAGCCATATGTAGCAAAAAAGTTTGCACAGCATTGAAAGACTTTGGATAGTGGTAAGAGTAGTCAAGGGCATTCACAAGCTGCTCTAGTCTGAAGATCATTTAGGTATACCTATTGTCTGGGTCAGCTGTGAGCTGCTGTAACATATTATCATATAGAGGGTGCTTTAAAAACAAGCATTTTTTTTCCTTACAGTTCTGGAGCCTGAAGTCAAAGATTAGCATGCAGATAGATTGGGTTCTTAGTGAGGAACCTCTCCCTGGTTTGTAGATGGCTGTCTTCTCACTGTGTCCTCATATGGTGGAGAGAGAGAGAGGAAAGCAACATCTTGAGTATCTTCTCATCTAAGGACACTAATCCCAAAATGAGGGCTCCACTGTCATGACCTAATTACTTCCCCTAATTACTGGCCCCATTGCCATCACATTGGTGATCAGGGTTTCCACATATGAATTTTGGAAGAATGTATATCTGCAGTTCATAGTCCCTGGTGCTGGACCAAACAACCCAGAAGTCTTCACTAGAACACAAGTACATCTATATAAAGCACAGCCAGAGTGATACAGACAGCAGTTAATACATTGGACTCTGCTCATAATAATAATGGTTTTTACTGACCACCAACAATATGCCAGGAGCTTTGGGTATATTACCTCATTTGATTGTCACAATAATCTCATAAAGTGGAAAATAGTACCTTTCCCTTTCTACAGATGAGGTAACATAAGCTCAAATATGTCAAATAAATTTCTCAAGGTCATTATGTGGTAGAATTGGGATTTAAGGCCAGGTTTGTCCAACTCATGCTTCTAGCATTGTTACATCCCCAAAACCATCATGGTGGCCTGAGGAATGCTGATTAATCTGAGGTCTGGCTCTATGATTTTTAAAGTTAATTGAAAAAGTGACAAGTCAAGCAATCAATTTGTAAGTCATGCACTATGTTTGGAATTGGGAGGGATAACCTATTTTTCCTTCCCAAAGGGACTGCCAGCATCCCCGAGGGGCTGGGATTTCTGGAACTTGGTGGAACTAACAAGAGGAGACTTGGACAGTTAGAAAAGCGAGGGGGAGGCTACATTCCAGACATAGCATATGGTATGAGAAAGCACCAAATTTGGAGTGGGACAAACAGATGAAGAAGGTGTCAAGTTCTCTGGGAGGAGTAGAGGGTAGAAGAGGCTGTAACAGGGTAAAGTTTTGACAAGATACTGGGGTGACTTAGCTGAGTCTCAAATGAAGGAGAACCATCCCACAACCTGAGGAGCCTCACCTGCCATCCTAATAAAGGGAAGTTTCCACAGATGAAAGGGACCAAGTCCCAGATGGAAGCTGACTGTTCTATAGGGAAATCTTCACTTCTAGCAGAGAACTCCCCAGTCATAGGAAAACCTATCTCTATCGCAATGACTTGCCCACTTGTAAAGGATGACCTAACAAGAGTTTGGCTTAGGGCTGAGGGACAGGTAAGGAGTTACAGGAGGAGAGGTTGAGTAGTTGAGTGGGAAGAAGAGAAATAATGGGCTGACAGGAGGCAGCTCAGTCCCAGCACAGGCAGAACAATCTTACCTCAGTTATGGGTGCACAGCACTACAGCTCGCAAATGCAACATCCCCTTTCTCCTCCATCCGTGACCCCAAGGAAGCTGCCCCAGGAGAGGAAAATAACTGGAATGACACCATAATGGAAGGCAAGCTCAACTTTGCATTGGAAGTGGCCCTGCCAAATTCCCCACTACTTTCCTCACTTGGGGACAGACACTGCCTTCACTGCTTGAAAGTTGCTGAGTGTCCACTTGCCGACGGTCTGGCCCAGACAGTCTAGCTCAGACATTTGAGCTCAGTGGGGTCAGGGAGCTGCTTTTCCTGACACACAAGCTCTGAAGCCTTGTTGGTACACATATTCTTCTCAGAAATGAAGGGCACATCTGCTCTTTGGAAAATATGTCCTTTGTCAAATCAGCATGGGCTCTGTTCTTGGAGCCTCCAGAGGGGCTATCTTCCCTCTGCTGGAGCTCCCCCCAGGGCCCCGGCTCCCAGTCAAGCAGCCGCCTCTGTGTGGGCGCTTTTTCTACCTGCACCTCCCCAAGTATGCCTTCCCCTCTAGTGGGATAAATTTAGCTCTGAATGAATGCACAATGGAGAACACATTCATGTAAACACAGATCAAGTAGCTTTCAAATATAGATTTGACACAGACACAATTGGCAAAAATGATCCAAGTTCGTCTGTTCCCTTCTCTCCTGCTTCTCTCTGCTTCTCCCATCTTATCCTCGGAGCCCTGCACATTTTTCGGTATTTAGTGAAGCGAGTTAAATATGTAGATTAGACTGTAGGGCTGTTTGTCTTCAGACTGGAGAAAGCAGAAATCACTTGAGGGATTAAGGAGCATCAAGGGGTCAAAGGGAGCCCTAGGTGGTGTTGGTCATTTTCATCTATCAATCCGATTGTCTTAGAAGCCCATCAGAAACTTGGAAGCTTCTTTTGTCTTCTGTGTTAGCAGAGTCTTTTCTCCTAGTGGGCTGAACATGTGGCCCTTGGGATGCTGCACAGACCTGCAAACATTTTCCTGCTGACCCATCATTACATCCATCCTTAAGTTCTTAACTTTGATGTCACCCCTTTCGTTGTTGTCCTTCACACTCACAGAGCATTTATGGTTCTCAGAATGCTTTCTCATTCACGAGTTCCTTTAATCCTTACAAGAACCTTGTGAGATAGTTAGTTCTCCCCTTTCCCAGTTTATAAACTGAAAGCCTCAGCTAAGAGAAGTTAAGTGACTTGTTTGAGAGGTTACACAGTAAGTGGCAGAGTTAGGATTAGGAGCTAAGATTGATACTTGGTCTTATGCCCTTTCCATTCTTCCTTGAGTGGCTTTGGGTGAAGGTAGCTTGTCCAGGAGGCCAGATCTGGGGGAGTTACATTAAGTAAACATTTGCTAGTGTATGGATGGTGGGCAAGGGGTGGGTACACAAGATTGAGACCCCAGACATTCCAAAGGGCTTAGCATCCAAAGGTGGTAGGATCTGAAGCTAGGCTTTTTCAATTTTATTACTCATTCTCCAAGCAGGAGGGCACACAGGACTGGTCTGATGGACCATTGTCCCCTGATGGGCCAACCCCACAGGATATCTCTCTCTCCTGTCAACAGTGCTGACTTGCAGAATGTATACAGCATTATCAAATCATGGCTAACAATGAAAGTGTCGATGACCACACTGCAAACAGGGATTCCAAGCTGACAGGGCACTTTGTGGTCATTGTACTAAGGCAAACCAGACTGGCCCCTAAGCTCTGAGAAGCCAATGACCCAGTTGTGTCTATTGGCATTACATAACCAGATTGGCCTTCCCAAAGACTTTTTTACTTTGTAGCTAATTCATACCCAACCTACAATCAGCTCCATGAAGGAGCATATTTCATATGTAGTATGTAGCTCTCTAGACATTCTAAAATCAAGCTTGTTTTCTGTCTTTTCCTAGAAATTCATCCATCTCTTCTTAAGCATTCCCTTCTCATTCCTTCTTATTTATAATCATTAAATTGACTCACTCCAAAAGATAAGGCTGTGGGTGTCTGTAAATCATTAAAAAGAGAGTCTGGTAATGAAATTTCTAGACAGTAAATGGCGCAGAGCAGAATCCTCCCTTTTAAAAGATGAGAAAAGAGAAGTACCTATGAATATGAGAAATTGTAAAAATAACTATAGTTCACTGTCTTTCTAAAAAAAAAAAGCAAACAAAAACAAAAGCCTACATTAAAGGATGGATAAAATCCAGTCACTTGGTATGGTTTATGACTTTTTTAAAAAAAAAAGATTTTATTAATTTATTTGACAGAGAGAAACACAGCTAGAGAGGAAACACAAGCAGGGGGAGTAAGAGAGGGAGAAGCAGGCTTCATGCTGAGCAGGAAGCCTGATGCGGGGCTGGAGCCCGATATGGGTCTCGATTCTAGGATTCTGTGATCATGACCTGAGCCGAAGGCAGATGCTTAATGACTGAGCCACTGAGGCACCTCTGGTTTATGACATTTTAAATGAGACAACAATTAGACTGAGCAATTAGGTCCTACCATTTCTGGAGCAGCTACTGTGGCCACTCTTGAGCATTTTATACCTGATATCCTGATTTTTCACAATATCCCCATGATACCTTCATGAAGTTAGATTTATTCTCCCCCAATTAAAGATGAGGAAAATGTGGACCAAAGGAATTAAAAAAAATACAGCTGGTGAGTCTTGGAGTTGGGAGTCACAGCTGTCCATTGAGCCCATGCCTTTCTTCTATGTCACACCCCCAATCTCATTTTTCAAAACTTTTATCAGGGACAAGATATGAGCCAACATCTGAATATCAAGCAAAGCAAATGTAAAATGATCCCTCACCACCCCACTCTGATTCCCATATACTATCCTAATACCCCCTCATTTCCTGTGACAATACACATCTTTAGTCAGTTGACATTACCAAAGCTAACCAAGAGAAAAGGAAACCATCAAAATGCTAATGTTCATTTCTGGATTGATTTCCAGCTGCTCATTTTGAAGCTACTATGTAGAGAGCCCAGTCAATAGATACCTTAAGTGACATCCAGTTAGTCTTGCCTGGATCTGTTTTCTAACATCTCTTTTTTTGCCCCACAGAGACTCTCTGGGTAGATCTATAATTTGGATCCCATAGGGAAAACCCAGCACATATTTGAAATCCCATCAGCTTTGCCAAATTGTTCACGACCAAAGGAGCCAAAACCTCCAACCACTATTCCCCTCCTTTTGATTCTCTGCAGAGACATCACACATGTTTTGAATGACCACTTATTCTAAAAGACCCTAAAAGGCAAAACAGAGCTCATACTAGTAGGAGGCCCCAGGCATTCCTTTTAAAATTACTTTTGTCAAGAGAAAGCTTCAGGTTACTCTGAAATTTCACACTCCTAGCTGCTGCTTAGTAAGACTTTAACTTTAACTCACTCAAGGGGTCTTGGCAAGTCATTTCCCTCTCAGTTTACAGAGCTCCTGTTGTCCCCACAGGGGAGTGGATTCTGACCATTTGTAGTTTCCAAAAGGCTCATGCTCTAAAGTAGATTCTGAAACTTTTATTAATAAAAGATCTATTTTGCAAATCCAGCATTCTGTATTCTCCTCATATAATGCTTTGCAAAACAGCATCTATGAGAAAAACCATCAAACAGTAAGGACAGTACTTATGCAACACAATTGCCTGTCCCAGCAAGAACTAGTGATTTGTTACACACATTGTGCACCATTGTAATAGATCTTTACAGATTTTAAATGTGTGGAGGGCAAAAGGTCACCAATATTAGCACTAGACTATGGATTCTTTATAATACCAAGCCATAGCCTAATGTCTAGTATAGAATAGCTACACAATAAGAGTTTATGAAAGAAATGACATAATTTGTGTTAAAAATGTCTGTTTTTGTAATGGATTCAATGATTTTCAAGTGCTAAAATTTAGAGAACTGAAGGGAGGAGTGCTGGAAGAGAAGAAAATGTTTCCCCTCTGCTTTTTGGCAAGCATGGCCCATTCATTTTACAAGCCTTCCTGTTTCACTTAACGTTCTTGGTCACAAGGAACAGAAATTGATTCTAGTTGATAGGAGCAGAAAAGCCATGAACTGAAAGTTTATTCATAGAGTAGCTGAGAAGGCTAGAGAAGGAAGCTTGGACAATGGGCAGGACCACTGGTGAACTACCAGCCTCAACGAATTTTTGGATGCTGTGTCTTCAGGATCCTTGGCAGGTGCTTGTGCCTGACTGAGCCCAGATTGCACACCATATTGTAGCTTCTAGGGGATCTGAGCAAGCAAGTGTTTGGCATTTCCCAGCTCCTATGAGAAGAGGTGGCTCTGACTGTCACTATGGTTTGTAATATGGGAATCCCCCAAAGATGGAAAGGGATTCACAAATTGGGCAACCAAAAAATATGAAAGAATCTGCTACACCTCCACCTGGACAGAGCCCCAGGATTCAGTGTTGTGAATCTCTTCTTCCCTTTGACTTTTTGCCATATCTGCTTTGACAATCCTCAACACCGACTAAACACACAACCACTGTGTATCATGGGCCCCAGGTGGTTAAAAACTACTGAGGAAGTATATACAATTGGTCATGAGTCTTTTATCTATTCCTAGTAAACTCAGTGCAATGGTTCTAAACCCATCCCTAACCCTACCTCAGCCCATAGGAATCTGTTTCTGTACCTGTTCAGGGAAATGTGCTCCAGAAAATTTTGTTGCAGTTTCTGTGTGGAAACCAGGTCTTAATTATTCCCATTTTCCATAGCTTCTTTACAAACTATTTCCGTTTTTTTGAGGTCCCTCACCCCCACCGCATCAGTCTCAACCAATGATCCTTAGGTGGGAAAGCGAGGCTACCTGATGCATACTCACTTAACTTTTCTCTCCTTCAACTCAGAATTTCTTCTTGTCTCTACCCATTCCATCTTCCTGCCCTGCTTAATTTCTTCTCTTCAAGGCTACACTGGCCACTAGTGCTCATGGTCTAATCTGAGACTTAATACTTATCTTGTCTTTTCACTGTGTCTTTCACTTCACTTTCCTGATGCCAAAATTCTCTTCATTCCAGAAACAGTTCAAGTCTTATCTGACTTAACAACTCTTCAGCTTGACCCTGCTTCCCATAAACCACCTTCCCATTCCTCTAGCCACCTTCATCTTTCACATCCGAAGATCAGAAAGGAGTGGTCTATACTCATGAATGCTATCCAACCCTTTTGAAAACTCCTTTCTTCCCATTGTGGCTTTTGATACAAACATCTCTCCTGATTTTTCCTTCTTCTCCAATGATGCTTTCTTAGACTCCTTTGCTGGCTTTCTCTTCTTGTTGCTCTGTGTTCCCTATCTGGCTATTCTCATGTGTTTCACTATAACCTCAAAATAGATGACACCAAGATTTATGTCCCCATTCCTGATTCTTCCGTGCTGCAATTCAGAGCTTTCCAACTGAGCATTTCCGGTGGGTGCCCAGGCTCTTCTCCCACATCATCTCCCTTCCATGACTCCTTTATTCTTTTTTTAAAATTTAAATTCAATTAATTAACATACAGTGTATCATTAGTTTCAGAAGTAGGGTTCAGTGATTCATCAGTCTTATATAATACCCAGTGCTCAATATATCACATGCCCTTCTTAATGTCCATCACCCAGTTACCCTATCCCCCTACCCCTTCCCCTCCAGCAACCCTCAGTTTGTTTCCTATGATTAAGAGTCTCTTATGATTTATTTCCCTCTCTGATTCATCTTGTTTTATTTTTTCCTCCCTTCCCCTATGATCCTCTGTTTTGTTTCTTAAATTCCACATATGAGTGAGATCATATAATTGTCTTTCTCTGATTGACTTATTTTGCTTAGTTCCATCAACATCATTGCAAATGGCAATATTTCAGTTTTGATGCTGAGTAATATTCCAGGGTGTGTGTGTGTGTGTGTGTGTGTGTGTGTGTGTGTTATATACCACATCCATTCATCTGTCCGGACATCTTTCCATAGTTTGGCTATTGTGGACATTGCTTCTATAAATATTGGGGTGCAGGTGCCCCTTCAGATCACTATATTTGTATCTTTGGGGTAAATACTCAGTAGTGCAATTGCTGGTCATAGGGTAGCTCTCCTTGCAACAACAACTTCTCCTCCTCCTCCTCCTCCTTTTTCTTCTTAAAGATTTTATTTATTTATTTGACAGAGATAAACATAGCTAGAGAGGGAACTCAAGCAGGGGGAGTGAGTGAGAGAGAAGCAGGCCTCCCACCAAGCAGGGAGCCCAATGCAGGGCTTGATCTTGGAAATCTGGGATCATGACTTGAGCCAAAGGCAGATGCTCAATGACTGAACCACCCAGGCAGCCCTATTTTCAATTTCTTGAGGAACCTATATACTGTTTTCCAAAGTGGCTGCCCCAGGTTGCATTCCCACCAACAATGTAAGAGGGTACCCCTTTCTCCACATCCTCACCATGTTGTTTCCTGACTTGTTAATTTTAGTCATTCTGACTGATGTGAGGTGGTATCTCACTGTGGTTTTGATTTGTATTTCCCTGATGCCAAGTGATGTTGAGCATTTTTTCATGTGTCTGTTGGACATTTGGATGTCTTCTTTGGAGAAATATCTGTTCATGTCTTGACCATGTTATTTGTTCTTTGGGTGTTGAGTCTGATAAGTTCTTTATAGATTTTGGATACTAACCCTTTATCTGATAAGACATTTGCAAATATCTTCTCCAAAAATTTTTTGTGGCAAAATATACATGGCATAAAATTACCATTTAAAAATAGCTTTTAAGTGTAGAGTTCGGTGACATTAAGTCCATTTACAGTGTTGTGCTCCTTTATTCCTTTTTAATACCTATATGATTGGGGCAAGGGAGGACCATTTCTTGTTCATTACTTGTTTATTGTGGGGGTCTGCGCTACCTCTGTATCACTGGCTGAGTGTGGTGCTGAGTGGTGAAGAGCATGGGCTCTGAAGAATCTAAACTGAGTTTCAGTCTCAGCTTTTTGGCTCTGACTGAGGCCTCAACCTCACGGGTCTCACTTTTCTCATTTTATTATTCTGTCCTGTTGTTAGGTATACAATCACTCTGCTGAAAGCAATAACCGCTTGGTTTATTGGTGAGCAAACACCCTGCAAAGAACTTGACCTGCGGGAGCTGGTGCTGGAAGTGAAGAGAAAAATGAAGTGTTTGAAGAAAGTGATAGATCTTAGCCAGAAAGTAGGCATTCTGGATATATTGGAGCAAGATGTTGACTCTGGTATTGGCTTGTATTTATGACACAAATAGCTCCACCTACACCCCTTATGAAAAGAAAGAGAAAACAATCAATCAGCAAAACTGTTTTGGTGATGATTTCAGTGTTCAGGCAGAGTAGTAATTGCTCAAGTGACAGGTAAAACCTCTGTGATAGTTGAAAAGCAATTTAGTTGAATTGCAAGAATTTGCCCAGGAAGAAAGTGATTTGGGGAAATTTGATGTGCATACCTTCCAATATGCCATTCAAGTCCTGTTTATAGAATCATAAAGGATCTAAAGAGGTCAGTTTGTTTTGTTTTCAGTGTTTATTATTTCATTTTATGGAGGAAAGTTTACTTGTGGGTGTTTAGAATACTAGCAGGTCCCTCCTAAAAGTGAAGAGGTATTTTGTATATATTTAACATTTATTTCCTTTTTGACCTGGCCTTATCCATCTCTCACATTCAGCCCAGGGCTACAAAAGATGCCCCACTGCTATTTAAAGGAATAGATGAAGCATTTTAGTGACCTGATCCTACTTTTCCTTTCAGAGACTGCAGAGAAGTAAAGACTCTCAAAGAGTTTCAGCCCCAAATGTCACAGGATAATGATAGAAACAGATTGCCCTTTACAAAGCACCTTTATATATTTTATCTCAGCAATCACTGACAACAAACATTCCATTTTTCAGATGAGGAAACTGAGGTTCAGAGTGGGTAAGCAAATTACTCACATTTTCACTGCTGATTTGTCAAACCCCACCTAGCCAATCGGGAGCGCCAGTGACTACAAACCCTCTGTTGTCTTTGTAAGCCACGTTTGGCCTCACAGAGAGGTGGTCTGTATTGAGCTATATACCCTGCCCTTCGCCCACTTGACCTCTGAGGACCCAGCCATCTAAGGCATGTGGGCGAGGCAGCCCTTCCCTACTGGAAATGTCCCCACGTGGAGCCCAAGCATCTGGCATGCGCTAGAAGGTGGCCAGAACACTCCAGGGCCAGAGCCCGCTCGTCACAGCACGTGCTTGGGGCCCGCTTTCTGCCAGAGGCCCCTCTGCTGGCTGGCACTGGCGCCACCTTGCCCTGCTCAGACTCCAGAGAGCGCGCGTCCACTCCGGAGCCAGCCGTGCGCCCTAGCCGCTCGCTGTGCGCCCGCGCCCCAGGTTCCCACCCGCACGCGCGCTTCCCGTCGGCGCCTTAGGGACCCCACCTCCCCGCAGCGACAGCCTGCCGTCTCCGGCCGGCCTAGAGCCACAGGGAGCGGTGGCCGTAGGTCCCCCACACCCCGGGGGCGGAGCAAGGCGCCTGAGACGTCAGGGCGGAGGACCAGCGCGGGGCGGGCGCGGCGGGCGCGCCCTCGCAGCGGTTGCCCGTGGCCCACGTCCCCGACTGGCGCGGCCGGCCGCGGCCGGGAGCTGCAGTTAGCGGCGAAGCTGGGGCGCATCCAGGCGGCTGGGCCGGCGGGGGCCGGAGGCTGAGCCGCGGCGAGCCAGCTGTGCGCACAGCTCTGCCCGTCACCCCTCACCCCCCACCCCCAGCGGATCCCCAGCCGCTCTTCGGCTCTCCCCTGGGCTTCTAGCGCAACCCCCCAGGGTGCCCATCCATTTCCTTGGGTGACTACAGCGTGTGTTTTGTTTTTCTTTCTTTTATCCCCCTCCCTGTGTGCCCTTCTCCAGGATGGCAGAGGCGGAGTTGCACAAGGAAAGGCTGCAAGCCATAGCAGTAAGTCCACTTTCATTTCATTTTCTTGCTCTATTGTCTGGGATGGAAGGGGACCCCTTGGGTTTCGGGGACATCACATTCCAGCACGGTAGCCGCAGGGAATGTGTTTGGGGGATAAAAGTCTGTCAAGGCTCAGCTACGCTGCTTTTTCTTTTATATGTCTGTGGATAGAAACCCCCAGGGCGCGCTTTGGGCTGAGGATTTGAATGTGGAAGATTGGCTTAGAAATAAGATGCTTGCTACTGGGCTTTGGGAAAAGACCAGACGCCTGGGGTTTGGGGGTGGGGCGATTCCTGGAATATAGTCACCCAGTGATAGATCCTACACTGAATTGCCTACACTGGAGAAGCGCAAGAACGGCGACCAGAACAGTGGCGGCCACCCTTCCTGAGGAAGCTGTTGGGTCTCCTAAGTGGGAAACCAGCATTCTGCTCCATCTCCAGCCCTGCGGTAGAACCTCCTCCCTGAAAGCGGGGGTGTTCATTTTCCAGACTGCTCTCTTTGATATTGACAAGGTCACTGGCACAAGCCTGGATCCTGGAGGTGGTCTGGGAACTTCTTAGAAAGCCTGGGTTCTGGGCATAATATTCCAAGAGAGCATCCTTCTTCCGGGGGTGGACAATCTGAAACCTGTTTTCAGCATACAAAGGAGCAATCAGTTTTGGCAAAGTTTAATGCACTTTCAGAAAAGTGTACACTTGTGCATCTTGAGTTAAAAAAGAGAACTTTCTGGGACTGTGTAGATCTGAGCAATCTTGCCCCAGTTGTTGCCAACAATCCGCAGATGTGGTATTTTTACTGGAGCCACCACAGCTGGATTATATATTTCCTTTACAGATGAGGGAATGATTACTGTTGCTGTATGAAATAATAACAATTAAAAGAGGTCTGTTCACATATTGGCATAAAAGAATCTCCAGACGTTCTTCTACCTAAGTACTTTTTTTTTTTTTTCCGCCCAGGAGTTCTCTGGAAACACGTATGTAAATTTGTCAGAAAAATAGTGTGTAATCAAATAGTTTTGGAATCAAAGTATATGAAAGTGTTTCAAAATCCTTTGGACAGATTCTTCATGGGGAAAATGCATATAGGCCCTTCTTTTAAAAAGAATCATTTGATATGGTTCCCAGGGCACTGAGACCATCTCTACCAACGTTTTCAAATTTTAAATGTCTTGGAGACTTGACCACTGAAGTGAGAGGGACATTTACTGGTGGTGTTGAAATGCTATGGTTTTGCTTTTTTGGCCTGTTGGGCAATCTTTGAACTTGGTCTTTCAGCACTCAGGATAGCAGTTTTGTTGTTGTTGTTATTGTTTTGTTTTGTTTTTTCCTCTTTTCCCTTTCCTCTGTGCATGTGTATTTGGATGGTTAATAAAGTTGTTTATGGTTTCTAAAGCTAGTGGCAATGCAGTGTGGCCACCGTGTCATGAACTTGATAAGAATGGAGATAGTTGGTCATTGGTACCATGTAGCTGGTGGGTGTTTTATATAAAGTGAGTAATAGGGCAGCTTTAACTGCCTTGAAGTGGCTGCTCCAGAGGACATTCAGTTGCTCCTAGACTGTGTGAGGGTTTCCAACAGTTGTCATATTTTCTGCCTTTGCATGAGCAGCTTTCCTGGATGCCTAAGGAACAGCTGAGCCTTATGAAAGGGCTTGCTCTCTGAAAGGGAAGCCAGCAACAGCAAACAGTGGGGCCACCCCTTTCCAAATGGGCTTGGGTAATCCCAGCAGGGGCCAAGTGGATTTTCAAGAAAGCCTGAGGCAGTCTTTTGGAATTGTCTTAAGTGTGTAAGTCTAAACACAAATACTTGTGCCTGTTTATGTTGATCATTCTCATGAATGTATCAGCCTCAATTAACATATGTGTTGTTATTAGTTCGGATACACTAACAATGTGAGTGTATGAGAGAGAGAGAGGGAGAGACTTAAGAAATGAGGGAGGTCAGCGGGTCTTGCAACCATATCAGTTCTATACTATGCTTTGGCCTAGTGTACCCTCTCCAAATTTGGCAAACACTCCCTCTCTCTTCCGTCTTCCTAGAGTTCTCAGGGGACCATCAAGAGGAAGCCCCCAAGCCTTCCTCCAGAGCCTAGCACTCCTACAGTATGTCTGGAAATGTGAATGAGGAAGAGCACAAGTCCTTACCTCTTCACCAGCATGGGCTCCTCTCTAAGAGGTGGAGCAGATAAAGGATTCTAGTTTGAGGGGTCGTGAACAGTCTTTAGTCTGGACTGCTGTTCCTTCATCTGTACAGTGAGCCCATGCATTCTACCTCATGGGCTCCTTATAAGGTTTAGCTCTGATACAGGGGAAGTACCTGGCCTCTGGTTGTTATTAGACGGTATCGAGGCAGAGCCCCCGAAACCCCAGTTCCTGTCTACAGCATCATCATGTCCTGTGAGGCTTAGAGACAGCACCTCTGAAGCACAGAGCCTGAACAGCTTTTTATGTTTTCCCCTTTAATTCTGACAAAAGGCCAGGGCTGTTTCCAGCATCAGTTCATCCAGCTGCTTCAGACTCAGGTCTGTCACCTGAGGATGCATCTCTCCATTCATTCCCCAGGCACTTACAGCGTGCCTCCTCTGGGAAGGTACTGTCAACACCAACAAGTCAGTGTCCCCACATTTCATCCATCAGAGGGAAGATAGTACCTTTTACATACTTATATCCTGAGAGGACAGATGTCCGGGGATCCATTTGTCACATGGTCATCTGGGATTTTTTTTTTTTTTTTTTACCCCCTGGGAATGAAATACTCAGAAACTGTGGTACTTTAAATTGAATCTTCAGTTAAATCCAGAGCCTGATCAATGAGAAAAGATGGATCTCATCCTACCTCTTGCAAAAGAAGAGCAAGTCCAACTTTGACAACTTTCTCTACTCCCAGGCACTCCTTCTACCTGTAGGAACATTCCCAAAGTAATTTCAGGAGATAGCAAAATGCTTTTGTAGCAGAATGAATGTGAATAATAATTCCAGAGAATAATAATACCATTGCCATTTATTGAACATTATCTATTGAGCAAGGTACTATGTGATCTGCTTTTTTTTAACCTTAAGTTTTTAATAATCTAAAGGAGAAACATATATAAATAATTAGTACACAGTGCCAGGAGTACTTATGCAAATGAGCACTCATGTGGAGTAGGTAGACCAACCTCAAGGAGTTGTGGAACATTCCCAGAGAGAGGCACTGGAGCAAGTCCTAAAACTGGGTAAAATCTCATATAACATAATAACTCTTCGAAGTAGCAGAAGACATTTATTTTTGTTAATTTATTATTTATTTGGAGCACTTAATATGAGAAAGGAAAAGCCAAAAGCATGAAGAAGTTCAGTCAGTAGCTAAAGGCATTGGTAAGAAGACATTTCAACACATATTAGGTCATTTAATACTAATAAACAGATGAGGCAGGAACTACTATATTATCCACATTTTACAGAGAAAGAGCCCAAAATTAATAGATAGTGTCAAAGCCAGGATTTGAACCCACACTTCAGGGCACTGGAGCCCCTGTACTGACTACTGCCCTGAATTGCTACTTGCAAGATGGTGACAGTCTTCTGCTTTTCCTATGGGCACACTGCACAGGTCGTTCCAATAGCCCCAGTGGGAGCCAGTGAGGGAGAAGCAGACTGACTGAGTAGCACTGGGAAAGGCCAAGACAAACCAGGAGGCCTACATCCTTATGAGAATCTTCCAAGCTGGTTTCACTGTACTTTCTAACTGAATGGGTAATGCTGTCTTGGGAAAGAAGCTACAGAGCATCAGTGGAAATCAGCCTTGGGAGAGGATGTTGTTATGTCTGTACATCCGAGAGGAAGACGGTCTTCCTTGGGCACGTGGAAAGATAAGTCTGTGTTGCAGAGGTGAGCATGTGCAAAAGCCCACAGAGCCATCTATATAAGGCCTCAGCCTCTACCACAGATCAGCATGAGCATGGTCACAAACATGGAAGGTCAACCCAGCCTACACATGCTTTTTAGAGAATTTTATCATTTAATAAGAATCCATACTGTGGAATAATAAAAATGGTTTTTTGCATCTGTATGCCAGTTTCCAATCTACAGACACCTGCATAGGTTACCTTAATTCTGAGCTGCGTGGGGCAGGATTCATTATCTTTACTTTACAAGTGATAGAGAGATATCCAGGCTCACCCAGTAAGATGTAGAAGAGTTGTATTAAGCCCAGTCTCTCCTGACTCCTGATCCCTTGTGTTAGTGGCAAGTCTAGATTGGAGGGGGTACCCTGATAAGGGTGGGAACTGCCAAAAGGGTCCTCCTGGGCCAGAGTCCTGCGGCCAGGAGGAGAGGGATGAGCTTGTGGGTATGTGGGCCTGGATGTGCCTCCATGAAATCTGCTCTTCTGGGGATCTCACTTTGGGCTCCCTGCCCCTTCTGGAAACTTTCACATAGTTAATGAGTCTCTGGCTCCCATCTTATCCCATTCTCTGTCCAGAGAAGGCCTGGATGGAGGTGGGGGGCTTAGGCTGGTTCAGTGTGCACTTGCAAAGAAACACTTTTGGCATTTCCTTGGATTCATGTCTCAATGCCTCTTCTTGCCTTGAGATGGTAAGGCCTTGAATACCTCCAGGGTTAGAGATTGGGACCAGGGGCTGGGGTGCCAATCAGCCTGTATTTGATTCAGGCTCCTTAGGTTGGTCTGCATAGCCTGGGTAGAAGTCCTGGCTTCAATTTACATGTGATCCAGCCCAGTCCAGCTTCCCAATTCAGGGACCCCTCAGAGCATTTAGATACCCAAACTCCAAAGCCTACAGTAAAAACAACAGCAACAAGAAAATAAAACAAAAGAAAAACAAAATCCTAATTCTTGCAGGGACCATTCCTGTACATGTCCCTTGTGAACCTGTGTCGTTGGCAGGTAGCTGGCAAAAGAATGAAGAATCAAAGATTTTGGCCAGTCATTGCTATCTTTCCCCATCTCAGAGATGTGGGTACTACCCTGCTTCTAAGATTTTCTGTGAAGGCCTAAGTGATGGTTTCCTCAGGATATTGGTGCTGAGGAAGTGTTCACGGCAGCTGAATCTGCAGTGCCTCCCAGGAGATAGGTGCCACCCTGATCTCATTTAGGGTCACTGTCAGGTCTGAGAGTCCCAAGACAGGCCTTACACAAACACGTGCAAGGGTCATACACCTCTCTGGCCACTTAGCTGGACCTTTGAGTATTTCAGGCTTTAGCCTCTTGGGACAAAGAACAGCTGCTCCGGCAAGGACCCTGAGAAAGAAGAGCAGTCATTGTTAAAAAGTCATCATAAAGAAAAGCCAAGCAGGGGGGCTTGTGGGTTATGACTTGTCAATATTTTAAGGAAACCAGGGTTCAGTACTGGTACTTCTGTATTTCTTCTGGGCTGCCCAACACTTTTGAGACCCCTGCTGTGCGTTCTTTGAACTACCCACATTTCATCACTGATCCCTTTTGGGAATGTTATTCAATTTGCAGGATGGTAATCATTATGTGGTATGACATCCATCATCATGTGGTGTGACATTGATAGAGACAGCAAAGGGGCACCGATGCATGGAGACAATGGTCCCCTGGGCTGGTAGTGCCTCACACGGTCTGGCAAGTTACGAGCAAGGCTTCTGGTGTCCGAAAGCCTTGGCTCAAGTCCTGGCTTTTCTCTTAGTATCTGTCTGACCTCACTGTCCCTTGTTTTCCTCATCAGTAAGATGGGGATAATGATAACACCCATCTCATGGAATTGTTGTGAAGGTTATTTGAGAAATTACATGGGATATGTTCAAAGCAAGGACTCAGCCTTCAGCCAAAGTTCTCTAGTTAGAAGTGAATCATCAAATCATAACTCATGGGTCTTTAAACAGAAAATGGACACAAAGAATGGAAGATGAAGTCTATTAACTTCAACATTTTTGCCAAACTGGGAAATTCAGATGAACATAGTAGCTACTGAGCATTTCCAGTGTTGACGGATACTAATAGTAACAGTGAAAAAGGATTGTTTATAGTGGATGGGAGTTGCAATTTAAAGGCTGCAGGGGCCAACATGTAACATGGAGGCTGAGGGGCTGCAGTGAGGTCCTGGAGCACAAACACCACTTTTCAGTGAGGATCCAGTGAATTTATACCATGTGAGAATGTGAATGATTTCTATGTTGTTACATCCACTTATCTTCTAGAGAAGTAGGAAATCAACTTTTTTTAAATGTGAGATCTCCCATTTAAGAAAGAACTAGTTTCAAAACTTTAAAACAATTTCTGGACACAACAAAATTCCTTTGGGTTAACCTTTTATGACCTCCAGATGTAGGTAGAGCTTTGAACTTTACGATATGCTTTTCTTATGCATGGACTTATTTGGGTTTTATAAGGATACTGTGAAGTAGTATGGCCAGCATCCCCTAGGTGTTTCATAATGTTACAAAACCAGGGTGTATTTTCACCAGGCCTTTATGAGTTTGGTGCCCAAGTATTTGGATTGTTGGAAAACTGTGCATTTGCTCTATCTTTTGATATTAATGAGCTTTAGGTAATCACTAACATTTTTTGTAACCCCAAATAATCACATCTGATTGCTCTCTCAAAATTAATAAAAGAAAGTTCAGACAATCAGTACCTTGAGGTGGGAAATTCCTGTTCTAGAGGAATCTTTAGGAACAAGGTATACAAATCTGAGCCTCTCACATAAATCATCCAGGGTGTTTAGATGATATCAATTTATTACCAGCCTCACATAATAAACAACCTAGGGAGACCCAGCAGGGCTTAGGACTTCTAGTAATAGCAGCAACTGCCATTGAGATATTTTGCCAGGTAAGCTGTAGAATGGTGATTCTCAAACCTTAATGCATTAAGATCATCTGAGAGCTTGCTAGTGCTAGACCTCACTTGAAGGATGTTTGATTCTGTAGGTCTAGGGT
Source organism: Spilogale gracilis (assembly GCA_004023965.1). Taxonomy (NCBI): domain Eukaryota; kingdom Metazoa; phylum Chordata; class Mammalia; order Carnivora; family Mephitidae; genus Spilogale; species Spilogale gracilis. Next base: position 24,021 of record PITA01011368.1, on the reverse strand, counting down.
GGGACCTGAGAACTTGCATTTCCAGTAAGTCCCCAGGAGATGCTGTCCCCAGCTGAAGCTGCTGTTCTAGGGAACACAAGTGGAGAACACCTGGCAAAGAGATAGAAGATTAGTGGTAAAGAAAGATGGTGGCCTGGGTCTTGATCAGTGCCACATGCCCATTGTGACATGTGGTGTGGATATCTTCAAGAGGCAAAGTAGAATAAAAGACCAATTCAGTCTTGATCAGCAGGAGCCTAAACAAAACCGTGATCTGGTGTGCTCCTCTCACATCAAGTAGCTGATCAAGAAGAAGTCTCTGGGTAGTTGCTTTAATTGATTTAAATATAGTGAAATTTCTATCTGTTGGTCCCCACTTGAAGACACCTTTTGAAGGGTATGCTTGGGATTGGCTGATTAAAACCATGGGCCACAAAATTCATGTTAAGTGAGACAAGAAGTCATGCAGTACGGTAGACATTCAAACCATACAGTGGGAGGCCATTGAGAGGTGCATAGTTCTAGATGGAGAGGTCCCATAGCAGATCAGGTGATCAAGCCCGGTGGCAGCCCCTCCCCCACACACTTGCTTTAAAATGCAGCTGCTTCTCACGTGGGCAATCTAGTGGGCTGCCAGGATGAGCCACAATTGAGACTCATTCACTCAGTGATGGTTAATGATTCTCCTAAGCCAGTCTGTGCACACACAGGCATAGCTTGTCACTGGCCTATCAAAGAGGAGTTTATTCTCGCAAAGATATCTTACAGGCTTCCCTCATCCTTGCTTGCAGCATCCATTCTCTGAACCAACCCTTCATGTGCAGAAGGATTCAGCCTCACCCAGACTCTTCTCTGTCCTAAAGCACAACGCACAGAGGCCACACTGTACAGGACGAGGCCCAAGAGAACATGGATGGATTGTGGATGATGGCTGCCCAGCACGGGCTACTTTGCCGAGGAATGTTCGCACATGAGTGCTGTGGGTTTGGGAGAACACTGCACAGCTGAGATCTATTTCTGACAGGAAATGCCAGTAGAAGCAGAGGTTTGTGTGGGGTGGTGTGTGTTGGAGCTGCATGTGCCCTTGGTTAATTCTTACATCAGTTTACTTCCTTCACTTCTTCTTGGATTGAAATCTTCAAAAGGAGATTATTACATTCATGAGAGAGCAAGAGAGATAGATAAAGACAACCTATAGCCTATTTATATAATGCTTGAACATATATAAAAAAATGCTTGGGGTTAGTCTTTGACCCTAGTGTCAGTGCTTCTGTTGCATCACGAGTTTAGCCAGAAGATGGGAATAGGGAACCCGGTACCTTTCCCTTGCATAAGATGGAAGGGGAAAGCAAAGCCATATGTGTCCCCAAGATAAAAACTCTAGTTGTAGAGGAAAGGTGTGTGGGCCAGACCCCAGGACACACCTTCCTGCCCAACATTCCCGCCACTCGGCTGAGTTCATTACCCTGAGGGCTACTAGACCCTTGATAGTCTGTGCCCAACCAAATGTCTCCAGGGCAGTTGTAAAATCTGCCCTTACTTTTTTTGCTGAATTGTACTGGTTTACATACTATTCTAGGTGGGTGGGATTCCCCCCCACCTTCTTCTAAATTATAACCAGTCATCTGAGTATTCACTTTATTTTTAAATTCAGAGCTGAAACTTAAAACTTTGAGGGTTATAAAAAAATGTTATTCTTAAGAGAAAAACATATGCTTGAAAAGTTAACCCCTTTGGTGGTAAGCAAGGGATCTTTCTCTGAGTTTGAGCAAAAATGGCGACAGCTTTGAGGCCAGTGAATAGTACATTGGACTCCAGGATTTGGGCAGCTCTGAGAGCATGCATGTCCCGTCTGCAATGTGAGAAAGAAGCTGGGATCTAGGAGAGGTGCCTCTTGTCTGAGAGGCATAGAGCCTTCTCTGGGGCTTCTGGTCAGTCTCAAACACTGAGTTCCTATGGCCTGATTTGTCAACATGGGCTGATAATATCTGCCACCTCTAATGGGGTGGGAAGTGATGTAAAAGTTTCCTTGTTCCTCAAGAAGTTAAATGTAGATCAGCCATGTGGTCCAGCAATCCAACTCTTGGGTGTAGACCGGGAGGAAATAAAAGCACCGCTTTGAGGAGATATCAGCACCTGTTTATTGATTGAGCATCCATGTTTTCCCAAGACATGAAAAAACCCAAGTGTCCATTGTCAGATGAATGGATAAAGAATATGTGGTATATATTATAATGGGATATTATTCAGCCTTACAAAAAAGGAAGTTCTGCCATTTGTGACACACAGATGGACCATAAAGGCATTAGGCTACACGAAATAAGCCAGATGCTGAAAAAGAAAAACAAATATTGTGTGATCTCACTTACATGTGAAATCTTAAAAAAAAAAAAAAAAAGGTCAAATTTCTAGAGCAAGGAATGGCTTTTACTAGGGGCTGGGAGGTGGGGACCAAGGGAGGATATTAATCAAGCATACAACTTTAAGTTAGAAGATGAGTAAGTTCAGAAGCCTAATATATAACATGATGACTAAGGTTAATAATTATGTGTTATATACCAGAAACTTGCTAAGAGAGTAGATCTCCTGTGTTATCAAACACACACACACACACACACACACACACACACACACACACACAAATGGCACCTCTATGAGGTGATGAATATATTATGCTGATTATGATAATCATTTCACAGTATATAAACATCATGTACACTGTAAATATACACAATTCTTACTTGTCAACCATACTTCAGTAAAGCTGGGGAAAAAATTAGTTAAAAAAAAATCCGAAAAACTTGAAGCTAACATGAGTGACCCTGGAAGTAAACACTGCTTATCCAGGCAAACAAAAACACACTGTGGGATGGTGACGAGCCCAGGCTCTGAGGGCCCCATTTTTCTTTACCATGTGCTGTATAGGCAGCCTTGTTCATGAATAGTAAAGTTTAAGCATATGTGTTTAACACATAATGCTGTTCATTAAATAAAACTCACAACAGAAGCTGAAGGATACTTAACAATTGGTGGGATAAGTCTGATGGGGAAGAATCAGAAGGCACGGCAGAGCCTGGAGACTAGGATATACTCTCTAATGCACCAGCCACTAGAAGTAAGACTCCAGTAGCCTGATCACCCTCATCTGTATTCACCTTGGAGTGAGAATGGTAGATACCTGATCAGTATTGGGTCTGAGAAGGGAAAAGGAAGAGAAAGTACTCACTCTGACAACATAGAGAAGAGGAGGTGACAGGGAAAGTAATTTTGATTGCTCAGCTACCCACCTTCCCCCTCGCCTTTCACCAGTCTGGACATGTCAGCTGCAACTGCCTCTGGATGATTCCAGCTCTCTGTCTGCCCTGAGCCTGGGTCCCCAGAGAAAAGCTGGAAGTAGACTGGCTTAGCATTGGAGGGGCAGGCATGGAACATCTCCCCTGTAATGAGACAGGGAGCTCCAGGGTTCTACATGCAAGCAAAATATGGCAACTTCATCCTATTGCTTTTTTTAGGGGGAGGGAAGAGGGATCTACCAGTTCCTGAGAGCTCTTCATATGCCAGGCACCCAGCTGAATGCCTGGTTTTAAAAACCCAGATGTGTACGGATGCAAGGTTGACAAGATGGCTGAGTTCTTGGGATTGTGGTGGCCCAGAGAGGGCAGGCTCCTTAGGCGCAGGTAGCACTCAACCCTAGTTGATTGGTACTTTGTGGGAACACAAAGGATGCCCAGGATCTTCTGTTTTTTCAAGAGAACCTAGAAATCCAGCTTTTGAAGGAAGTCTGTTGGTGTTTAAATGTTCACAATGATTTAAACACTGTGTGGGCCAAACCTAACATAATGAGATTTTTAACACATTGTGGGCTGGATTCATTTCCCATCCCAATGCCCCCCTGCCAGCCCCATCCTGGGCCACTAGCTTTCCACTTCTGCCTTTCACAGCATATTTAATTGCCAGGAGTATGAGAAGGTGCTGCAGTGGTAGTGTTACATCTTGAAGCTAAGTGAGATGGAGAATAGGTTTAGGCATGTTGGGTAGATTTGTGGGTGGGCCTGTCAGAAACCCTTCGAGGGTCCTCGGGGATGGGGACCCTGTAAGAAAACTGTAGTCTTGGGTTAGAGTCAGGACTGCTACTTAAATCACTTCCTTATGCAGCTTTCCGGATGAACTCCTGAATTCTCTGTAAGACATTAACAACTGAAAGCCCTCTTTAAAAGAAAATCAACAGAGCACGTGACCTTTCTGATGTAGTCTTCTCTGAATTTTTTGGGGGGGAGGGGCAGAGGGAGAGTAGAGAGAGAACCTTAAGCAAGCTTCACGCTGGATCTCATGACCCTGTGGTCTTGATTTGAGTGGAAATCAAGAGTCACATGCTTAACTGACTGAGCCACGCAGGTGCCCCTACTTCTCTGGATTTTAACACGTGTAGGTTTGTGTAACAACTGACACAATCAGGATGCAGACAGTTCTGTCAGCCTCCAGTCCCCCCTCCCCCCAAAGAAGCACTGGTTTTAAATTTCTTCAGACACTGGCACATAAGTCATTCTGCTTGCCCCTCACCTTGCACCCCAACTTTAACCAGAACAGGAAACGGGTTCCCAATCTCTGGTAGGTAACTCTTTCATAATAAGGACCCTTCCTAGACCTTTAACAAATTCTAATTTTTCCCCAATAATTAAACTTCTGCTCCAGGCTGGCCCCTTTTCCTATCCCCTACCAGACTTATCACATTTAGTAACTAAAAATATAGGGTGCCCAGTTATTGCATGGCACACACTTTTACACTAAAAAATTGTTTATCTGAAATTCAGGTTTAACTGGGCATCTTGTATTTTATGTGATGAACCCATGACCTTTACATACATGTTACATTTCCCATTGATTTCAGAACCTGCCTCTTCTGGGGCTGTGTTTCACTCTTCCATTATGAGTGTGAAGACACTACTCCGTTTTAAGGAGTAACATATTTTTGTAGGGAGAGAGGAGATGTATTGGAAGGATGAGAGTGCCTCATCAATACATTAACATGTTTCCAAGAAATCCACCTGACCTATATTTTCTGGAGACTAAGAAATGGCCTAATGTGTGTTGGAAAGAGAACGACTGAATTTCAGGAACTGGTACATTTCCCAGGCCCTACTCACCCTCCCTGAGCCCAATCTTTGAATAATATCAGACTGCAGAGTCTAAACAAGGAGATCGCTCACACTGAGTGAGTTTAAAAATACCACTGGAATGCTACCCTTCAGCAAGCCATATATCTTATACTGCACTGAGCAAGATGGGGCCTTGTGGTGTGTTGTGAATGAGTCACACAGTGGCCACAACCAGATGATTCCCAGCCTGGGTATTTTGGTTGAGAGTACCGTGATGGCTGATTTATTTATCTTGTCTGTTTGTTTCTTCATTTATCAATTTTACTAGTGTGATCCAGAATCACAGTGAGACAAGAAGGAAAATCCATTTTATATAGCAGTTACAGAATTAAGAATAAATGGAAATTCCAATTTTCTGTCTTGGCTAAGGGTCAGAAAAGAATAGCCCACAGGCCAAATCTGGGCTGCAGCCTGTATTTATAAGGCCCGTGTGCCATATGTGGCTGTTACAGTTATAAAAGAAAGGAAAACAATCTTTTAAGGAATATTTCATGACATGTGAAAATTATGCCAAGTTCAAGATTTCAATATGCGCAAATAAAGTTTTATTAGAGTATGGCCATTCCCCTTCATTTATGTGTTGTCTAGGGCTTACTTCATGCTATAACAGCACAGTTGAGTAATTCCAACAGAGACCATGTGGCCTGCAAAGCCTGAAATATTTATTATATAACCACTTCTAGAAAAATTTCTGTTTCCTGCTCCAGATAACATATCTTCTATGGTTGCGTCTGCCATTAAGGTTCTAGGTATCTTTTACCTTAAAGTAGCTGTTGTCTTGTTGCTGGCAGTCCAGAACAATAAAGCATCTCAGACACGCTTGTACTGTTTCCTGGGCTACCCTGATTACAGGGTAACATTACTGAAGAGCTCACATGCGAGTTTTGTGACTATAGAATTTTCTTGTTATATCCTTGCTATCTAAGCTGCCAAATGCACGTTGTTTCCTTTTGAAAGCCAAAAAACTTGATCTCTTAGAAGTAATGGTTTGGCCCATCTAAAAATAAATCATTACATTTAAAACCATTTTTCCCCCCTAGTGACAAGGACGAGAGGGTAGAGGAAAACCACTGGTGATTCTCCAGGTCATTTCTCTTTCTCCTCAGAAATTGCCAGAATCCTCTTTCTGCTCTCTGAGGATTTTCAGGGTGAAGTGTCAGAATGAGAGTCAGAAAACACACCTACCACTTTCTCTGGGTCCAAGCAGGAAGCCAGTAAACAGTGACTTCTGACCAGGTGCCCTGTCATTTGTTAGTACTTCATGGAGGGTTAGTTACCTCTTGGAACCCAGAGGGTCACCAATGCACGTGAAGTGACCATCAGCTCAAGTTGCTGGTGGCCTGTGGTAACAGAGTCCACGCTGGCCTCTCTGAATTGACAAATGTTTCCTTTCTGCTCTCTTCACTTTCTTGTTCAGAAGGGCCAGCTGCCCCCCGAAAGCTGGTGGGTGCACCCCAGCGCAGCAGGCTCCTGTGGCTGGTGACAGCTGGTGAGGGCATGCAATCCGCATGTGAGATGCACCGTGATCACCTGGCTCTGGTGGCCGGGGGGCTTCCGTTCCTAGTTCCACAGAACTGTACCAATTAGAGAGACAGTTCTAAACAGGCCAACATCCCCAGGGCATTACACAAGACACCCAGTCTTGTGTGTGTGGGAGGTTCATTTACTTGTCTGGCGCTTCAGCCTGAAGCAGACTTCAGGTTGGCCACACATAGAGAAGCTACAGGAGGACTCAGAGAGTGTAGGCTGGGGGACACGCCTTCTTTGTGCTCTCCCTTGACCTCACTGCAGGTCACTGGTACTTCTCAGAAAGGCACTTACATATTTGTCCAAAACCCTGATTTTTGCAACTGTCACCCAGGGGACATCTCCAGATCACCTGGTCTGGAGGCCAGCAGGGTTTGCAATTGGGGTCTCATGGGGCTGTATGTATTTGCATGCTTTATTTATTTTTATTTTTATTTTTAAAGATTTTTTTTAATTTGGGTATTGGAGAGAGAGGGAGAGAAAGGGGCAGAACGAGAGGGAGAAGCAGACTCTTCACTGAGCAGGGAGCCCAATGCAACACAGAGCTCTGATCCCAGGACCCAAGGATCATGACCTGAGCTGAAGGCAGATACTTAACCAACTGAGCCACCCAGGGGTCCCTATTTGCATACTTTAAAAGCTGTTGCCTGAGGATCTGGCTTCCAACTGACCTGAAACTAGTTTGAGATCCCTCCCTTTGGAACACTGACTGGTCTTGACAAACCGTTAACAACTAGGACCTATCAAGAATAAATGAGGCTGCTTAGACAGTCACAGTTCAGCAATATATCACAAGGCTCATACATCAAGTGGGATTTATTCCAGAGATACTAAGATGGTTTAACATCCATAAATCAATCAACTTGATATACCACATTCATAAAATGAAGGAAAAAATTACAAGATCATCTCATTAGATGTTAAAAAAGCATGTGACAAAATTCAACATCCATTCATGGTAAAAAAAATTCTCAACAAAGTGGGTGTAGAGGGATTGTATCTCAACATAATAAACGGCCATATATGACAAGCCCACAGCTAACATCACACTCAGTGATGAAAAGCTGAAAATGTTTCCTCCAAAATCAGGAGTAAGATGAGAATGCCCACTCTTGCCATTTTCATTCAACATAGTATTAGAAGTTTTACCCAGAGCAATTAGGCAAAAAAAAAAAAAGAAATAAAAAAGAAATAAAAGGCATCCAAATTGGAACAAAAGAAGTAAAACTGTCATTATTTGTGGATGACATGATTTTATATATAGAAAACCTAAAAACTTCACCAAAAAAAAAAAAAACCTGTTAGAACTAATAAAAGAATTCAGTGATGTTACAGGGTACAAAAACAATGTAGAAAAATCTATTGGATTTCTATACATTAGGAATGAGCTTTCAGAGGAATTTAGAGAATAGCATCATTTTCAATTGCTTCAAGAAGAATAAAATACTTAGAAATAAAATTTAACCAAAAAAGTGGAAGACCTTTATACCAAAAACCGAAATTGGAGAAGACACAAATAAATAGAAAGAAGTTTCATGCCCATGGATTGGAAGAATTAATATGGTTAAAATGTTCATATTACCCAAAGAAATCTATAGATCCAGCGCAATCCCTATCCAAATCCCAATGGCATTTTTTACAGAACTAGAACAAATAATCCTAAAATTTGCATGGAACCACTAAAGATGCAGAATAGTCAAAGCAAAGCAATCTTGAGAAAGAGGAGCAAGGCTGGAGACATCATATACCCTCATTTCAAATTATGTTACAGGGGCGCCTGGGTGGCTCAGTCGTTGGGCGTCTGTCTTTGGCTCAGGTCATAATCCCAGAGTCCCAGGATCAAGCCCATGCTCGGTGGGAAGCCTACTTCTCCCTCACTCATTCCCTCTGCTTGTGTTCCCTCTCTGTCAAATAAATAAAATCTTTAAGAAATTATGTTACAAATTTGATTGAGTACATACTGATTGTACTCAATCAGTATGGTATTGGCATAAAAACAGACATGTAGATCAATGGAACACAATAGAGAGCAAAGAAGTAAACCTATGCATATATGGTCAATTATGACAAAGGAAGCAAAAATATACAACGGGGAAAGGATAGTCTCTTTTTTCCTTGAGGAATAAATTGATAAGTTTTATTTTCTGTAATATACACACCCTCTACCCTCAACAATGAGAAAATACATATTATTTAAAAAAATATGTGGAACATAGCCACAAAAATTGAACATGTATCATACTGTAAGGAAACCTCAACTGATTTTAATCTGTTGGTATTATCAAGATCAGTGAAAATGGTAGAATTTAATTATTTTTTAAAGTAAGACTGTTTTCTTTTTTTATTATAAATAATACTTGAGAGACTCTGGACTCTGAGAAACAAACTGAGGGTTACAGAAGAGAGGGTGGTTGGGGAATGGGGTAATCAGGTGATGGGTATTAAGGAGGGCACATGCTGTGATGAGCACTGGGTGTTTCTTTTTTTAAGATTTTATTTACTTATTTGACAGAAATAAACACAGCGAGAGAGAGAACACAAGCAGGGGGAGTGAGAGAGGGAGAAGCAGGCCCCCCGCCAAGCAGGGAGCCCAATGTGGGGCTCGATCCTGGGACTCCGGGACCATGACCTGAGCCAAAGGCAGACGGTTAACTGAACCACCCAGGCACCTGGAGCACTGGGTTTTATATGCAACTAACGAATCATTGAATACATCAAAAACTTATGATGTACTATATGCTGGCTAACTGAACATAATAAAAAAAAAAGGTAATACATGAATACAGCCTCACTTTAAGACATTAAGTCATTCAAACAACAGAAAAATAGCCTCACTTCTTTTTCCTCTCTGGACAGTGCTATGTTTAAAATATTATTATTTTTTTAATTTAGATTTTAGATAGTTAATATAGAGTGCAATGTTGGTTTCTAGAGTAGAATTCGGTGATTCATCACTTACATATGATACCCAGTGCTCCTCATAACAAGTGCCCTCCTTAATACTAATCACCCATCTGGCCCTTCCCCCACCTTCCTCCCTATAGCAACCCTCAGTTTATTCTCTATCATTGTGAGTCTCTAAAGGCTTGCTTCCATCTCTCCCTTTTTTCTTTTCCCTCCCTTCCCCTATAATCCTCTGTTTTGTTTCTTAAATTCCACATATGTGTGAGATCATATGATAATTGTCTTTCTCTGATTGACTTATTTCACTTAGCATGATACCCTCTAATTCCAACCACATTGTTGTAAATGGCAAGATTTCATTCATTTAATGACTAATATTCCATTTTATATATACCACATCTTCTTTATCCATTCATCAGGGAATAGACATTTTGGGCTTTCTCCATAGTTCAGCTATTGTTGATAGTGCTGCTATAACTATTGGGGTGTATGTACCCCTTCAAATTTGTATTTTTGTATCCTTTAGGTAAATGCATAGTAGTGTAATTGCTGGATCAGAGGGATTTTCAACTTTTCTGAGGAAACTCCATACTGAGTTGGCTACTCAGAGTGTTACAGAGTGGCTACACCAGCTTGCATTCCCACCAATTTTGTAAGAGGAATCCCCTTTCTCCACATCCTCTCCAACACCTGTTGTTTCTTGTAGTGTTAATTTTAACCATTCTGACAGGTGTGAGATGGTATTTCATTGTGGTTTTGATTTGTATTTCCCTGCTGATGAGTGATGCTGAACATCTTTTCCAGATGCTGCCATCTGGATGTCTTTTTTTGAAAAAGAGAGGGCAGTCTCCTTAATACATGATGTTGGGGGAACTGGACAGCCACTTGGAAAAGATGAAAATGGATCACTATCTTACATCATACACAAAAACTACCTCAAAATAAGACCTGAAACCACAAAACTTATAGAAGAAAACGCAAGCAGTAAACTCCTTGATAGTGGTCTTAGCGATGATTTTTTGGATTTGATTCCAAAAGCAAAGGGAACAAAAGTAAAATCAACAAGTGAGACTTACATCAAACTAAAAGTCTTTTGCAGAGCAAAGAAACCATGAACGACATGAAAAGGCAAGCTACTGAATGGGAGAAAATATCTACAAATCGTACATCCAGTAAAGTGTTACTATCCAAAATATATAAAGAATTCATACAACAGTAGCAGAAAAAAACCCACAATCTGATTAAAAATGGGCAGAGTATCTCAGTAGACACGAGAAGATCTATAGATGCTAATAGGCACATGCAAATATTATTAACATCAACATCACTAATCATCAAGTAAATACCAGTCAAACCCGCAATGATATATCACCTCATACCTTTTAGAATGGCTGTTATCAAAAAGCAAGAAATAACAAATGTGAGTGAGGATGTGGAGAAAGGTAACTCATGAACTGTTGGTAGGAATGTGAATTTGTGCAGCCACAGTGGAAAACAGTATGGAGGTTCCTCAAAAAAAATTAAAAATAGGGCCCCGCCATATGATCCATCGATCCTGTTTCTGAGTTTTTATCTAAAACACTAATTTAAAAAATCATATGTACCTCCACAATCATTGCAGCACTATTTACAATAGCCAAGATATGGAAACAACCTAAGTGTCCATCGATGGATGAATGGATAAAGATGTAGTCTATACACAATAGAATACTACTTAGCCATAAAAAGAATGAGATCTTGCCATTTGTGACATTGGGTGGACCTTGAGGACATAATGCTAAGTCAAATAAGACAGAGAAAGACAGATACCATATAATGTTACTTGTATGTAGAGTCTAAAAAACAAAACAAATGAACAAACAGAACAAAACCTAGAATGGTAGTTGTGGACTGGGTGAAGGGTGTGAGGGGGGCCAAGAGATACAAACTTCCAATTGTGAAATAAATAAGTCATGGGGATGTAATGTGCAGCATGGTAATTACAGTCAGTAATATTGTGGTGCATATTTGAAAGTTGCCAAGAGAGTAAATCTTAAAAGTTCTCATCATAAGAAAAAAAATTTTTTTGAAACTTTCTGTGGTGGTGGATGGTAACTAGACTTATTGTGGTGATCATTTCACAGTGTATATAATTACTGGATCATTACATTGTGCACCTGAAGTGAATATAGACTTGTATGTTAGTGATACCTCAATTAAAGAGAAAGGGCCCACACAATTTTGAGTCTCATCTGCCTGGAAATTTCCAAAGGGACTTTGGTGCCTTAGTAAATATTTTCAAATTGCCCAAGGCTCTGTGAGATAGCAGAGTCATAATTGTGAAATCAAGTTTAAAAACAGCAATTAGTATCGTGCTTGGGTTGCCTATGTGAACACATCGTAGAGAGCTGCAGTGTGGGTACTCGGGGTGCTCCCCCTGCAGGTAAAATGGATTTTGCCCCTGTGGTGACACAAACTCCTGACCCTGAAATTCTCTCTCTAGGCAACCTGTGGAGAAGCTGCTCGGAGAGTAGGATGCCAGCCATACAGTGTAGAGTTTCTCAATTGTGACTCTATTGACATTTTGGACCAGATAATTCTTTGCAGTATGGGGCTGTCCCATGTATTGTAATGTTTAGCAGTATCCCTTGTCTCTATCTGATAGATGCCAGTGGCACCCACCTCTCCTCCCCAATTCCCCATCATGACAATCAAAAATGTCTCCAGACATTGCCATGTGTTCCCTGGGAGACAACATAAATTCTTGGAGAGCCACTGATACAGCATAACATAAGGGTTACCTGACCAGATGCATGTCCCATATTTTTGGCATTAGGTATTCATTGCACTAAGCCTTCCCTTTCATCTTTAGGGATTCATTTTTAAGCCTTGAGGGCCTTTTTTATTTTCTATAATTTCCCAGGAAAATACAAATTTCTCAAAAAGGATAAAGCTTCAGGGCAAGTGGTTTTCATCTCTAAAGTCAACTGTGACTGATGGGTAGTATCCATCCGGAGTACTATCTTGGGAAGATCTCTGAGGCAGCACTGGGGTTTTGAGGGGAAGAACACCATGATAGAGTTGTCTTTCATGTGCTAGGAATGAGGGATACGTGTGTAAGGAACCTTGTTACTGCATGTCTGTGCAGAAATTCATAGGCTTTTTTCTGGGGTTGTAACTGCTTCCAGAGGATCATTCACGTCTGGTTATGGCCGCATTGTGTATTTGTTAGGACAGGTGCCAAAAAAAGGTGTCTTAAGAGGTGTCTAAATCCTGCAGAGCTGTCATACATACTAGTGGAAGCACTGAAGTCGGTTTGTTGAGAATAAGTGGCAGGAAGCAAAACAGGGGCAAAGTGTGTAACTGCTCGTCTCCCTGGCCTACTTGATCATAAACTTCTGGAGGACAAATCTGCGCTCTTGTCATCATCATGTATGTGCTGCTTTCCGTGGTATGTTGTGCATTGGATCAAAACTTGCTTAGAGATTGGAATCTGGACTCTTAACTGCTTTTATATTTTGCACCCCTTTGCAGTCTTGTGGACCAAGTTCAGAATAAAGCTGAAATGCACAAAATAAAACACATAGGATTAGAAAGATAACCTCTTATACTGAAATACAGCGGGAAAAATATTTAGAAAATTGCAGTAGGAAACAGATATGCTATTATATCAAATCCAATGACAGTTCTAACACATAGTCCAATCTCCAGTTATTGATGAGCATAAGTGATATTTTGAGTTCTATCAAACAGCTATAATGTGAGATGAGTATAACTGTGATTTCTACTCATGACAAAGTCATGCGTGTTAATGACTTTCCTGAGGCTTGTGCTTACGTTCATAACTAAAGATGATGTTAAATTTCAGCTAGAGATTAATGAGAATAACCTTAAACTGGAAGCCCTGGTTTCCGACTTATCCTAGATTCCTTGAATTCTTTCCTAACAAGACCCCTGCTTTGAAGGCTCCCTCCATCCTCTTGCCTGGCACTACCTCGGTACCTTCCTGGGTGCTCTTCCCTTGCAAATTTCTTCAGGTTCCATCTTCCACACTCCTTTCCACCTAAAATCTAGCTGGATTGTTTTTTGGTTCCTAACTTTTTCACTGAGCTTAGCCAGGGAAGAGAAGCTTTCAGCCCAGCTCATGGTTCCCCTGAGCTCAAGAGGAGAGAGAAAAATGAGCACATCATATATGCCCAAGGAATGATTGTTGAGTTAAGAAGGTTGCTTTGCCAGCTTCACCCTTGATATCTGGTGCTGCTGTTGGATGCTTGGACTGTGTTTGAGGACATTCCACTCTTGATGCCTCCCTTTGGCATGGAGAACATCCAGTATTTCCAGTCAGAGCATCAACTTTCAGTCTGATTTGCCTGGTTCCTGGAGGTCTACAGAGTAAGATTGTGAAATTTTCTCCCCTCAGAAAGGGAGAGGGCTGCACACCCACTGTGACTTCAGGAGCTGCAGAGCTCATGAACGGCTCTGTAGAGGCCTCCACATCCCAATGGGAGACCTTGCTCTGGACCAGCAGGATGGGTGCATGTACACAAACCAGGCAGCCTGGGGATTGGCTTCATAAGAATTTCATAAGAAATGATGGACAAAAATGGACAGTCTCTAATTTAGTTCCCTATGATATCAAGGTCACAAGATTCCAAAGTGTTCTGTGGTTTTCACCCAATGAATACATCTACCCAATTTGGATCTTGTGACTTTGCCAGTTCTTGCCCCCCACCCCGCTGGATTATCATAATCATAAAGGATCTGTAGTAGATTCCTAGGGCTGTCCTTACAGAGTGCCACGAATTGGGCAGTAATGTATTGATTCACAGGTTTGGAGACTGGAAGTCTGAGATGAAGGTGTAAACAGGGTTGGTTTCTTCTAGGCTATGTGAGTCTTCAGGCCTCTCTCCTTGACTTAATGGTAGGCATCTTCTCTGTGTCTCTTCACCTTGTCCTCTATGTGCATCTGGCTCTGTTCAAATTTTCTCTTTTTATAAGAACACCCCTCATACTGGATTAGGACCCAATCTAATGACATAATTTTAACCTGATTAGCTCTGCAAAGATGCTATCTCCAAATAAGGTCACGTTCTCAGATAGTGAGGGTTAAAAATTCAGTATACCTTCTTTGGGGGGCACATTTCAACCCTTAGTAGGGTCCCTGCATGTTGTCAGACAGTACCTGTTTCTCACAGTGATGGTTGCTTGTATCCTACTCTGCTTCTGACTATAGTGCTAGAGATCGTGTCCAAGGGAAATGGCCCAGGAACCCATAGGTAGTGGTTCCCATTTGACATTAATGCCTCAAATATCTGCCCTTTTTTCACACTCATGACTTGCTTTTAGCATCCACAACCCTCAACATCCTGAAACCTTCTGTCTCCAGTCAAAGCCTTATATCTGGAAAGGCCCAGAATGGCATTTCACACTAAGGTGTGATGAAGAAAGCTTAAATATCCCCTCACTCTGAAAGCCTGTTAAAAGCAGGGCAAAGCTGTAAACGACATCACAGGAGCTCAGGATGTCAACTCAGCCACCATTAGTACTATCTGTATTTTGTTTGGGACCCAGGGTTTTCCCCCTAACTCATCAGCAATCATGAGCCAGACATTCCTGGGAGGTTCACAGCTATTTAGAGTTTACAGAATTGTCTCATTTCCATTATCTTGTTGGGGCCTCAATGAACAGGAAAAGTATTATTTTCTGGGTTTTATTTCAGAGAAAATAGCTCAGCTAAGCAATCAGTCCATGTTTGTATAGGACAATATCATCCATATTTCTATGCCAGCTCTCTCTCCATTACCTCCAAAACACCTGCCCTGTCACCTTCCATTTCTCCTCTGGGTTCCCACAGTGTGGTCCAGGTCTCCAGAATCTCAGTCTCACTCACTCCCTTGCTCTGTTCCAGGACTCCATTCTGGCCCTTTCCATTGGCAAAAAGTAGCCTAACCCCGGTCAGGGTGGCCAAGGCGGGAGTATTCTTTGTCCCCGGTTTAGGCCAAAGGAGCACATGGGCCAAGGCACAAGGCTCGCGATGGTAAAAACAGTGCTAGGAAACCACATGGAGTTGGGCATTGTGGAGCACCCCAAGAAATGAGGCTAGAACAGCAGGAGGTGCTGGATCCTGGTGTGCCCTGTGCAGGGGGCCAGGAGTTGCCCCATGGGTGGGAGCCCCTAAAGACCCATGGTTTATCAGATACCCTGGCAGCAGAGTGGAGGCAAGAGGAGGTAGAGAACTGCTGTCAGTCCCTGAGCACCCACTCAGACCCCCATCACTGCCAAAGCTGGTACATTCCTGAAGGTTCTGAGGTGGCCTCTCTCCTCCTTCTATGTAGAAGTCACCTTTAGCTTTTATTATCACTTAAATCATTCTCTTTATACTGAAATCCAGAAGAAGCAGCATAACCAACTTCAGCTGAAAACCTTAGAACCAGTGGAAACCAATTTGGAGTCTGAATGTTGGAGGTTATTTCTGGACATTGTGACATCCTGTTCAACTTTCAGAGGAGCCTGGGAATAAAGGGGTGACTCAGTCTGTGAGCTTATTTTTAGGGAAAGCTGAGAATTCAGTGAGGAGCCACTCAGAGTTCCCATTGCCTGCCCATGCAGAGTGTGTTATTGGTGAAGAGATTTCTGGGCAGAAATGCTGTATTTATCACCAACTGAATGTTACCCAGCACCTCCTACACACCAGCACAAGGTTTATTGATTTGAGAAGAGAGTGGGAATCCAATATAAACAAGCCTTTAAATCAGAGAAGCATATTTCAGAACATTTGCATTTGAGAGCTGACTTTAGAGCTAAAGAGCTAATGTCATAAGAGTTCCTATTTATTGGGGTTTTCATAGGTCCTACACGTCATGGTGAGTGCTTTGCGGAAGTGTAACAGGAACATTGATTCTCTGTTAGAGGTATGGTATTGTCATCACTGTTTTAATAGTGTGGAGATGTTAACTTAAGGAAGTTAAACACTAGCCTAGGGCCAGTAACTGAGTCCAGATTGGACCCGAGATCTGGCTCCAAAGTTCATGCAAATAACTGCTCCAGGTTTGGCAAATAAGTAGCCCACATGCTGCCACTCTTTGGTCCTGGGAATCACTAATTGCTCATGGAATTATTTCCTGCTTAGTTCAGATTTGGCCTCAAGGTCCTTCTCAACACAGTGCTCTAGATAGTTCCTATGACCAACTGACCAGGCTTAGTGCTTGAGATAAAGCCTCTCTGTCATCTTATTTTTCTCTTTGTATTTGTTCAAAATAAAATCTTGAAGTC
The DNA here is from genome assembly GCA_004023965.1 of Spilogale gracilis. Classification (NCBI taxonomy): domain Eukaryota; kingdom Metazoa; phylum Chordata; class Mammalia; order Carnivora; family Mephitidae; genus Spilogale; species Spilogale gracilis. Next base: position 7,204 of record PITA01011368.1, on the reverse strand, counting down.
TGGAGACTTTTTGTTGATTTCTACAGATCTATTTATAATCTTTTATTTCCTAAACACTTGTAAGAACAGAGCATTTAATAGGATTTCCTATTATAGTCAGTGGAGACTCTATGTTCTTTAATAGGGGGATCCAACTGCCTTGGAAGGAAGACTGACATATTAGGAACCTGAAGCCTTGATATGGACAATTGGCTTATGTGTCGGTATCTACAGTGATGAGTGGAAGATGGGGAATGAACTTCAGGAACTTGAACTGTTTACAGCAATAACTCTTTCAAATAGCCCAGTCTGATTAGTTATAGCAGGATGGTGAAGTGGGGTGAGGAGATGTGGTATGAAGGCTAAGAAAGCGAGATAATGGGGCAGACCCTAGGGGAACATGCTCTGCCTCAGTTGCTGTGAAAAATGTTAGCTCAGCAGGCAAGCCTGTTGTCCTAAAAGTAGAGCATCAGTTGGGGCTGGAAATCCCAATGGGGAGAAAGGAGCTCCTTAAAAAGCATGCTTAGACAAGAGAAAGGGGAAGGCAATCTCCAGGTTGGTGGCCAAGGAAGAAACGAGGATGCAGCTCATGTAGCAAGATGAGATAGAATCCACCCAGGAGAAAGTCCGTGGTGTCAAGATATAAAACTAGAACATTAAGATAAAATAATAGAAATATATTGTTTAGGCAGTACATGGAGGCTCATGTAATTTCTTTAAGATTCCAGATAATTGAGCTAATATAAGGTTCAACAGCTGATATGGAGGGAAGGTAGTACATATGGACCACCAGTACAGGATATAGTAAACACACACACACGTGCACACACACATAAGCACACCACACAGTTTTGCTCTGCTTAAAAAAGAAAAAAGAAAACCCCCAAAAAACTCAAGTCAAGAAGCAATAGAAGCCAGTCAGCAAGGGCACGATCTCAGTCATAGGTCTTGGGCTATAGGGTCAGGCCTCCTGGCCCTGGGAATGGGATGGGTATGAGTATGGCAAGGCTCACTCTGAAATCAGAGCTGGGTCGCAGGTCAGGGCAGAGCTGGAATCAACACAAGTGTTGCCCCACCTGTGTACCCCCTGGTGAGCAGCAGCCCTCTCCTTGCTGATTTCTTCTGGTTGAGTCTCATTTCTGGATCCAAATGACAAAAAGGACTACTTTGCAGACGATTTTACCTTACCTCTTAAAGTGCTGGTGATTTGCCAAGCAGGGCTCAGAGACCCAGTGGCTTCCAAAAGCTCTGTTCCTGGATGCATCCCATCCAGTTTCTCCAGTTTTGTCATTCGCTCAACAGTTGAATGGAGGTGACGAAGGAACTGCAGCATGCCTGTGGGCTGCATGGGAAAGATGGAGAGGTGGGGAAACAACTTAGTGTCAGCATGAAGGGGTAACCACCACAGGCCCAGTTCCCCTTCCCTCACCCTTCTTCTCCCTCCAATAGTAGACATGGTGGGAGAGGAGATGGAGAAGGCAGACAGTGGCTTGGAATTCTCAGGGTCTGCATTTAATGGGTGTGTGTTCCTTGGGAGTCCAAACAACAGCAGTATATTCCTTGGAGCTTGGAAGTTCCATGGTTGTATTCTGGACCAGGCCCATAGAGTCCAGAGAAAATCAGAGGCTGTCACATAACCCAACTGTCTGGCCATACCCTGACCTTTTCCCAGGCAACTTCAGAGAAAGACAACTCCTACCCCAGCTCTGACAGCTAAATTGGATGGCTGAGTGGTGGCTGTACTGTTGCCAAAACCACTTCGATGGTATCCCCAGGGGGACTACAGAAGCAGCCAAGTATCCTTCTTTACCCCGCGTTAAGCAGAAATTTTCACCTGCCTGGATGTCACTATGTCTATGTCACCTCAACATTTTGGAGAAAATACATTTCAACCTCCTGCAGTTTATTTCATGAAATGGAGCATGGCATCAAGGAAATAAGATAGTCAGCATGGCATCACAGCAGGTCAGAAATAGTATCATCTACATATTTTGATTATATTTTAAAATTCCGTTTACACACAATTGGAGCTCAGTTAATTAACTCCAAGCCATAATATCGGTCTGGGTTTGAATGGATCTGCATTTCAATAGCTTCTTTCTCCAAAATAATATTTATATGCCCAGTAGCAGCCTATCATTCTAACACTGAAATCATGGAACTTGGTTGTTTTCCTCTCATTTTTCAGCAATCATTATTATTTGTGCAGTAGTAATGAAATCAAGCAGTTATCATTGGACTTTTTTGTAGATGAGGTTAATTTGTCAATTTCCTGCCAGTCTTCCATTACTTCCAGTACTCATTTTTCTGGTTAGCTGACAAATCAGAATGCTAATGATAGCAGAGCAGAGAGGACTGGCAAAGTTTACTTCTGTGGATTTTACCCAACTCATGATTGGTGGATTTTTTTTTCCTTTAGGTTTTCCAGGACAGAGGATTTAAATTTTTTAAAATAGTTATTTTCCATTCAAAAGCAAAATGTGCAATGTCTAAAAAAAGTAAAAAGAATGGGATAATCTAAAAGTGTTCAGCATAGGGCCTGGCGCTCAATAAATGTTTTAATATTTTATAAGAAAAAAATGTGTGTAATATCAACACCAAACAAATTTGGGGGACTTTCCTTGTATAGATTGTATATGGTAGTAATTTTGCTTTGTATATAGTTGGAACTTTTCCATTTAAAGTTTTCATAAACATTTCCTTTTGCTGTTGTAAACTCTTTATGAATACAATTTTAATTGGTTACATAATTGTTTGTTAGGAGTATATTTGGCTGTGAGTACCAGAAAACCAAAGAAACAATAATTTAAGGAGTTTTTTAGTTTTGTGGGAAAAGAAATCAGGATAATTTGAGGCTCTTGGGATAAGGGATCTTCTCAAGGGGGACACAAGGAACGTGTGATGCACTGATGTTCTTAGGGAGGCTGCCTTGGGCCAGGCATGGAGTCTTCCTGGAGGAAGCAGGAAATTTTGCCTCCTGCAGACTGAGTCACATGATTGCCCTAGCTCAAAAAAAGCTTCGGAAGGTAAACTGATAACTTCCCAGTTTCTTTGGTGGAGGAATGTGGATTTCTTGAACTAAGGTGGCCAGAACTAGATTTACCATGTCAAAGAGCAGTTGATTTTTGTGTTTTCAGAATTTCATTTGGATTGCTTACCTGGTAAGTGGCAGGATCCTGTGCTCCACTATAACCATCTGATTTGATCCTAGAAGGACAAATGTACAGCCAGTCATAAAAGTAGCATCAAAACTCAAACTGGTGGATATTGATTTCAGGGAGTTGGCTGTTAGTTAATACAAGGAAATATTCCTCAACATATAGGGCCAGCCCAGTTTGGACTGATTGCTTCATGGGATGGTGAGAAACCTATCCCTACAGATACTCGGTATGTAGACAGGAGAGGTAACTTATGCCTCTGGTGAAATGAGCCAGGGGACCTCTAACATCTGTATATCTCCATGTTTTAAAATTAGGGGATGTTTCACAGACTTGTATCCCAGAAGTAAATAATACATTATATGTTAATTTAAAAATTTATATATATATATAAATTAGGGGATGTTTGCTAAAATATTTCCCCTAGCTCCAGTGTTACTTCAGATCAAATATAGTTACCTGAATTGAACAAAGTAATTGCCAGAAATGACAGGATTTCCCCTGTTAGGCTCCAGGCTCCAGTGCTGTGGGTAAGCTCTGCTCTGGGTTAGGGGCCAACAATTATCTTGTCCAAAAACCAGCCCCATTTACAGTTATACACCTTTTTCCTCATCGTCTGTTATGATGACTCTATTATTTCCCTTTATGCCACGGATTTCCCCTTCTGTGCCAACAAAAGTTACATGTTCCTCATGTGGACCCTATCTCTGACATTACTCAGTTATAAAAACAGGGAGAAATTAAAAAAAAAAAAACCACTGTCCCTCTGATTTATTTGCAAGAGTGGTTCTACTAAAATAGAAAGTTTTGCTGATTAAACTCACAGGAATAAAGTAAAGCTATGAGATTAAGTGCAATCGATAAACAAGTGAGTCTGAGTTTCTGTAACTCAGTCAACAAATATTTTGTGAATATCTTCTATATGTTAGACATATTTGTGGGTGCTGGGGATATAGGTATGTGCAACAGTTTTTGCCCACATGGAGCCTGTGTCCTGGGGGAGGGTGGGATGATTTACAAATAGGTGAGTGACTATGTACTGTGTTGCTTTGCAGTATGGGGATTAGGGAGTGCTGGGGAGGGGAGACCTTCAGAGGATGGTCAGGGAAAGCCTTACTAATAAGATGATGTTTGACACAAAGCAAAGGAGTGAGCCATGTGGGTATTTGGGGGAAGCATACTCCTGTAAAAAGGCACATCAAGGTCATTAACCCTGAGTTGAGACCTAGTTGGTGTGTTCAAGAAGCAATAGGAAAGCCAGTGCAATAAAAGTACAGTGGTAGCAGATGTGACAAAGAGGTGGTGATGAGGTCTAGATTATGAAGGTATCTGGATACCAGGATAGAGACTTTGGCTTTTACTTAGAGAATCCACTGGAGGATTCAGAGCACAGCCTGACCTGTTTTTTAAAAGGATTACTCTAGCTGCTATGATAAAAATAACTTGGGGGGGTAAGTGTGGAGGCAGGGAGACAAGTTGGCAGAATATTATAGTAATTCAGAAGACAGATGAAACCTGTCTTGGACCAAGATGGTAGCAGTGGAGGTGATTAATGATGGATATATTTAGATGGTACAGCTTAAGGGGTTTTCTCACTGAGTAGAAATGGAATGTGAGAGGAAGAAAGAAGTCAAGGATGCTCCAAGAGTTTTCGCTGATGCAACTGGCAGGATGGAATTTCACTTTAATGAGGTGGAGACAACTATGGAAAGGCCTGTTTTGGAGATAAAATAGGACTTCAGTCTTGGAAATGTTAAATTAGAGATGCCTACTTGATACCCAAGTGGAAATATTAAGTGGGCAGTTAGATGAATGAGTCTGAAGTTCAAAAGAGAGATCTGGGCTGATGATGTAAAGATGGGAAGCATCAACATCTGCATGGCATTTCAAGCTGGGATGTTGGGTGAAATCACCAAGGGGATAAAAAAGGATAAAGAAGAGGCCCAAGGATGGAGCTCTGGGCTGTTGCTAGGGATGTTGAAGAATTGGCAAATGAAACTAAGAAAGGGTGGTGGGTGAATTAGGAAGAGAATAAAGATAAATAGTGACCTGGAATTGAAGAAAGTATTTTTAGAAAGAGGAAGGGATCATCTTTGTCAAATGTTGCCAAGAAATTTGAGATATGAGGATTGAGCATTGGATTTAGCAGTGTAGAGGTTACTGGTGCCCTGGACTGGGGCTGTTTTGGTGGAGAGGTGGAGATGAACACTGAATGGGTTGTATTTCAGTGAGAATAAGACAAGAGGAAATAGCAACACTCTTTCAAGGAGTTTGGCTCTAAAGGGAAAAAGAGAAAGGGAGGCATAGATGAAGAAGAATGTGGGCTCAAAGGAGCCTTCTTCTAGAAATACTAGAGCATATGTGAGGGATTCTGAGAATGGTCCATAGACGGGGAAAAGTTGGTGAGGCAGGAGAGAGAAGACATCATTGCTAGAAGGATATTCCCGAATTGGGGAGTGTGGATGCCATCCAAGCATAAATGGAAGATTGTCCTCCTATTAGAGTGACAGCCCAGGCTGTGGGACCCATGCTCTGACTGCTTCTGTTTCTCAATGAAATGGGAAGCAAGGTCATCCACCAACAATGAGGAGTGGAAGTGGTGTTGGAAGTTTGAGGAGAAAAGGGATGTAAGATAATCCTCCGGGACAGTTTGAGAGCAGTTAGTCTAGGAAAATGCAGTTTCATTTTTGGTTACCTCCCAGGCCCTCTGTCATTTGGGTTCATGAATTGAAATTAAAACCAGACAACATGGTCATATGTTTTTCTCCAGCATCATCAACTGAATATGTAGAGGTACAAATACACAGAGTGTTGGGTTTCATCTCAGTTGGTCTTGAAAGAATGTGATTATAATTATTGATAGTGCTATCTAAAATCTGGCCAAAGAGGGAAGTGAAAGCCTAAGGTGGGTAAGAGGTAGTGGAAGGATGATAGGGTCAAAGCAGTATACAAAGAGTACTATATTATGTTTTTATATGCTGAATGCTTTTTTGTAAATTCGTCAAATTTTTAATGCATGATGGAGAGTTACTCTAGTAAAAAATGTGTGGCAAATTTTTATATATAAAGCATCCAGTATAATAGTAAAAATTATCTGTCAGTGTTGCTGTTTATATTACAATTTCTTAAAGCCAGTTATGGTATATCTGGAAGAAATGGAATATAAGGCATTATAGATAAATGTTGATGCAGTTGGCTAACTGGGAGGGATCTGAGGCCACGTGTGAACTACGGGTCATCAGCCCAGCCTCCAGGACTGAATTTGAAGATACTGTCCCACCAGCCAAGGAAGCAACAGTTTTGGTCACAATAATAGAACTGGTGATTGGTGGAGTGTCTGGTCAAAGGGACAGAAACTGCTAGTTAAGGAGAGGACAGCTGGGCGTCCAGAGCTTGGATCTGTCCAATCCAGAAGAACCAAACTGGTAAAAATGGAGGACAGTGGGCAACAGGGAATACCCACCTAAGAAAGGAGCAGGGTTGTAGGGCTATGTACTGGACAGAATGGAATCTAAGAGACAGCAGAGGTAGCTCAGGAGGAAGGGGAGAACCTGGGTGGGCCTCTTAGCCTCAGACTCTCTCCCCACCGTGGCCCGTGTTGGCTCAGGCATTGGGTAGGACTGAGTCCAAGGGTGGGGCACAGATCTAGCTGTGGAATCTGGGAAAGGCAGGGGCAGTGAAAACCAGAAGGGGCTGACAAGGACCAGCTGCTCTCTTCCCCCCAGAGTAGATGGAAGCCTAAATACCAGGACACCATTTTTACCATCCATGGCCCCATTGTCCATATTTAACATAAACCAGGACAGCACAAAGGGGTTTTCTTGGTCTTACTGTACTCTTGCCCAGGGCAGCTGTGTGGTGGGTCAGAGTCATGAAGTGGGTGACTCTATAGGGCACGGGTCATGGTTTGAATCCAGCAATTTCACAGCCTTGGCACAAGAGCATCCTGTGTTTGAGTCTCCTCATCCTTGATGAGGAAACAGCAAGACCTGTTCTCTCAGTAGCACGAGATAAGATATATGGAAGTGTTCTCAGAGGAGCCACGTAAGGCATAGCTGGGAGGTTTC